>JAGTTL010000230.1:0-75802 GCA_036851935.1 Coregonus suidteri | reverse complement strand
TAACGAAAAGCTATTGCTTAGGAGTGATACGATACTACTGAGACTGAATGGGCTAAAACCCAGGCAGTTGCGCAATCATGAGCTACCCAGACAGAGTGATGGATGTATGGAGACACAGACACATGCATCATAGATACACATACGCACGCACACACACACAAACGCACACACAGACAACACACAGACACACACATACACTCCCCTCCGTATGTACTTGGACAGTGAAGCAAACACTTTAAATGTGGCTCTGTACTCCAGCATGTTGGATTTGAGAGTAAATGTTTCATATAAGGCGACAGTACAGAATGTACAGAATTATTTGAGGGTATTTTCATAAATATCTGTATTTAGAAATGAAATAACTTTATGTATCTAGTCCCCCCATTTGAAGAAGTAATAAGTATTTGGAAAATTCACTTATAGTGTATTAAATTAGTCAACAGTTTAGTATTTGGTCCCATATTCGTAGCATGCAATGATTAAAACAACATAACGTTTATGGTATTCAAACTACACATGTCCTATTCATCTGAGATATTGTAGTGGACACAAGTCAATCATTTACGGGTTCATTCACTCACATAAACTGTCTCATCATACAGACTTTTCTCACGCCAAAAGTTGTGACTCTACAAACGTGTTGGTTGAATTTGCAGTTTGTTTTGGTTGTTTGTTTTGCCCAATAGGAACTGAATGGTGAATAATATATTGTGTCATTTTGGAGTACATTTCATTGTAAATAAAAAAAAGATGTTCCTGAACACTTCTACATTAATGTGGATGCTACCATGATTATATATAATCATGAAGGAATCATGACTAATGATGACCATACCCACAAAATCATGAATAAAGATCATACTCCCCAAAAAATGCTAACCTCCTCTGTTATTGATAAGGGTGAGAGGTCAGAATGTTTTGTTGTAGCCTCTGAATGGCATCTCAATCATCCTTATTAATGATTCATTCATCATTTTTCTTAATCATGGCATTATCAGGATTCAGTTAGAAGTGTTCAAAAACATCTTATCTACTCACTTAGAAAGAAAATTACTCCAGTCATCATTCACCATTCAGTTACTATTGGCCAAAACATAACCCAAAAACACAACCAAAACAAACTGCAAATGCATCTGAGTTTGTAGAGTCACAAGCTTGATGTAGTCATTGCATGCAAGAAATATGGGACCAAATACTAAACTGTTCATTACTTTGATACACTATAAGTGAAATTTGTCCAAATACTTATGTCTTCTTCACATGGGGGGGACTAGATACATACAATAGGTACCATAGAATAACCTATCAGAGCCATAAAAACCATAGTAAAGAAGGCCTTGCTGAAATTAAATGCATTTCAGTGGCGTATAAAGATTGATTCTGTCTACTGAAGGAAACGTAGTCCCCACAGGCTCGTGGCCTCTTGACCAGATATATATATTATTCATATAAATGTAGATAACTGTGCATCTATCTCCAAGGCAGGAAGCATGCCACATTTGCACCTGCAGATTCAATTTCCTCCCGACTTTGAGTGATATCTCTGCCTCCTTTCATTCTGGTTAACAACTACAAGGAGAATTATGTAGGTGAGTGACAGGGAGAGTACGGTTATGTAGCCTAACTTACCCCCTTCTGGCAGCAGCGAGTTGACCGAGTTTCTAATGCTGTTGAGAAGGCGTGTTCACCATGTTTTTGACCTTATCGATGGCTGACTTAGTGTGATTCTAAATGCCTTATTCTGTCATTCAGATGGGCAAACTTTCCTGTGTACATGTGCTTATACACATGCATGTGTGTGTGTGTGCCTTTGCATGCATGCATGTGTCCGTTCATGTGTGGTCTGTAGTTGCCTGTAGGCAAATGTTTGTGTGCATGTGATGTTGTGTGTGTTTTCTCTGTTCTCCCTTATTCAGCCTAAGGGAAATGGCTGTAGAGCGAGAGAGGCACGAGGCTGAGCTAGGCTGAGCTCAGACCTGGGGTGTCCTGTTGTTCATTTGGAACATTGATTCCGCATTAACTGTTGACTCGCTGCTGATTTGCGGCCATGCAAGAGCAGGTGTAAGGAGAAACGTTTTCCCATTTTCACACCACCACACAAAACTTAATTATACACACACACTGCATAGTAGACAGCGTTTAATGGACTCTCCCCTTACCGTAGAAAAAAATGGTAAAGGCAAATCAATGAGGTGAAGGGCAGGGGAAGGGAAGGGACAGGAGGCTCACAAAGCCACCCACCTAGCGGCTTATCCATGCAGCACTTAGCCAGCCAGGCAGACAGGCATGGAGACTGGGAGGGAATCAGGCAGGCAGACAGGCATGGAGACTGGGGGAATCAGGCAGGCAGACAGGCAGGTCAGGGAGACACAGTGATGCTAATGGGTTGAATGGAGAAGAGAGAAGGAGTGGAGATGGAGAGGAGAGGAACCACTATGGAGGTTTCATCTGGGGAAGAGAAGAAAGAGAGAAAGCAGGATGAGAAGAGAGAAGGAAATCGGCGATATAGAGAGAGGAGAAGGAGAGAGAGAGAGAGAGAGAGAGAGAGAGAGAGAGAGAGAGAGAGAGAGAGAGAGAGAGAGAGAGAGAGAGAGAGAGAGAGAGAGAGAGAGAGAGAGAGAGAGAGAGAGAGAGAGAGAGAGAGAGAGAGAGAGAGGAGGGGTGAAGAGAGAGCCTTTGAGGATTATAACCAATGGATCAGAATCCCTGTGAACCATTTCTTAAATACACAGGCCATTTATCCTGCAAAAAGGAGGCAATACCTCTGCTGCCCTACTTTCCAGTTACGTATGACCTTCATGTCGGGGAAACAGTTTTAGCCCTGCCAGGGTAATGTCTACCTTTCAGCAGATACCATACTGCCTTGTTACCGGCTAAACGGTATAGGCTACATAATCACATCCCTGAGGGCCAATATGTTCCCTTTCAACAGTTACGATAGATGCAGCACATCCACTGTTTCCTTCTGGGAATCTACTGTACATTCGGGGAGTTTTTCTAACCCGTGATCAGAACAGAATGTGTTGTTTATTTCATACATAAGACAGTACCCTTAGTTTCTTACAACATATCAACTAGCGACTGCACACTACCAAAATAATGATCTCAATATTCCTCACCTCTCGATCCCAGCCTAACTTACCCCATTCTGGCAGCAGCGAGTTGACCGAGTTTCTAATGCTGTTGAGAAATATCAACTTAATGTCGGTACATAACATTTTGTTAATGTAATGCAACATCCCCTTACTACTTCCATACTGATAAATACATTGGCATAAAACAAGTGACGGGTACATGTTCCAAATCTCCCCCCCTCATCTCCACTTGACCCCAGCAAACCTCCCCAGACTAGGATTTAGAATTCACTTCTAACAAGCAGCTAGCCACAAAACAAACAGTGCAGGTTGGCTGGTTAAGGATGAGCTGAGCCACAGCCACGGCTGAGTTACCATCACAGAGTCAGGAGGAGCCCAGCTCTCTGCTTGCCTGAACGGAATTCTTCCGCTGCTCTATGTTCGCTACATACTTCAGTCTGAGACTGCCATCGTTGAGGTCGTTTGTGGTGACGTCAAAATGAGGGGTGTTGTACAAAACAAAGTCATCAGTCATTGGATAATCTCTAACCAATCACAGTTTCGAAGCCAATGACGCATTTTCTAAACGCTGCTTTACCCACATGTGTTCTGGCTCTGGCCCAACCCATTGGTTTCTAGGACCAATCAGAACAGTTGGAATGTGTTTGTGTTATAGAAATCATCTGAGATGATCCAGACTCATTAAGGAGAGAAGCTATCGTCTGTCGGCATGGTGTAGCGCAGTGGTCACCTATGCATTGACAAGGCATTCCCAAAACATTTCTGTAACAAACAACAATGATAAAGACTTGCGTACCTATTTTTTTTATTAGTTTCACGCTGTTGGCAGTAGGTATACTTGATTCAGCAGCCTTAGTGCACTATCTAGTCCCCTAATTTGAAGGTGTCATAAATATTTGGACAAATGTATTTATGGTGTATTACATTTAGTCAAAAGTTTAGTTTTGGTCCCTATTTGTGGACTAAAAACATAAAGTGACTTTAATTTCTAAATGATAAAACAGATATATATGAAAATACCCTCAAATAAAAGGTTACATTTTGTACTGTCACCTCATATAAAACATTTGATCACAAATCCAAAATGCTGGAGCGAAGAGCCAAATTAAAAGTTTTAGTATGTAGGGGAGTGTACTGTATGTGTCACTGGCCTGGACACATTGGAAGCAGTAGGGACAGATCCAGATTCTACATATATTTCTCTCTCCCTTCGCCGTATCGTTCTGTTGATGCTGCACTGCATCAGGACTCTGATTAGGAGCATCCATCTTATAATTCCATTTGGCTTCGGTATTAACCGCATTTCTCTTTGTCTGAGAACCGCGAGGCGTTATGCAAGTTATTGCCACTTAATGCCAAACAAGCTACAATTTTCCCTCCTCCCCTATTTTTTCCTTGGAACTCTTGTTTTCACCCAAGCTTAAATGGGTTAAGGCTGATTTTCCTCATCTGTCTTGGGCTAAGGTTTCTAATGCCATTACGACTTCCTCAGGTCACTAGAGGTTAATGTGATGGTATTGATACCCTGGCAGTCATTTTGTCCTAGATATTTTCCACATTGCTTCCTGTTGACTGCTGGTAATTGAGCAGTGTATTGTGGGGGAAATTAACTGTATTGTGGGGGGAAATTAACTCTGTATTGAAAGGGGGAAAATCCAGCTTGACCTGATTTCATACTGACATGTTAGTACAAGTGCAGTAAACACTTTAATCCTGGACTAGGGACAGTAGTTTAGTGTACTATCCCTTTGCCACATACACTGTTGCAGGCTATGCTGTGTGTAGTTTACAGTAGCTAGAGTATATTCTTACCTTATACAGTGCGTTGGGTAGTATTTACAACATGTCTACTTTTTCACGTTTGGATTATAAGGCTAGGAGACAGAATACCTCTGAATAGGCTATTAAAACCTAGCGATGGATTTCGTATCATCATCTCTTTTACACTATTTTCTTATGAAGCTGGCAGTGTCCTAAACATTTACAATACTGTAGCCTAGTTTGAAGTTTCTGTAGGTGTCACCTCCAATTCCCCATCGCTCTGTCCCCAGACTAATGCCTCTTAATGTTCTGTTGAATAGTAAAGCAGCAGAGCACGGAGACATTCTCCTCACCGTTGGGTCATGAATTAAACATTAATGAGTGAACTTACTTAACATGGATCTGACCACCACATTATTAAGTTACAGACATAATGTTGAAGTAATTCATGTATTTAGTTTTTCTAATATGAAAGTGGTCACCATCAGCATAAAAGCAGAGGGCATGGGAGTTGAATTAAGGTCAGTTCAGAAGGGATGCCTTTATATTTTTAAGCTTATTGTTCAATAAACAGCATCACAAAAGAGCACATCACCAATAAAACCATTCTCTCAACATTCTCTGTGATGCTCAATGCACACTCATACAATACAAAATCTGGCATCCCTAAAGTACTGGTACTCGGGTAGTTTAACCTTGTCCAAAATGTGAAGGGTAAAAACCTTTATGATTATGTGTGGAGGAAATACAATACTGCTGCAGCGTGTAATTAATTCTAGCCCTCTTGTCATTACACGATGGGAGAGGGCTAAGAAAATATTATGCATGGTGTGAACACAACCAGAAATAAATTGTAGGGCAAAACTTCAATTTTCATGAATCAAGTTTGGATTATCATAACTCAAATTTACTCACACATGAGTAAGTAATGAGCAACGCTGTTATGTTATCCAGGCACACCACACCATTTGAATCCACAAAACTAACCTCAATATAATCATACAGTAGGCTACATTTCATGTGTAGGAGGGATTTTAGGCACTGAAATGAAATGGATATGAAAATAGCCCTTCGTTCCATTGTACAATCAACACCTCAGTACTGTAGGCTACCTTGCTAACCGTTCCAACATCCGGATGCCATAGCACCTTACCACATCTGAAGGAATCCACAAAGAAAGTAATGCTCCATTTAATATATTGTGTGGCAGCACTTAATGTTTTATTTTATTTTTTACAGACCCCATGATTCCTCGTTCTGGCTGCTACCGATATTTTCAAGCCTCCATTTTGTGACTGCTGTGAAGGGGCCAGGTCAGCTCACAAAGATATTGATCACCCAATGGAAGTCATATCCAAATAATGTCTCCATTTAGCCAATTAACAGGCAGGGTGGGTGACTAACAGCATAATAACGCACCATAACCCAGCATAATAACGCACCGACAATGGCTACTCACTGTGATGGAACATGCGGTGGATGCAATAATGTTTAGTCCAAACACATTAAGGTGTCTCTAATTGTGATTAGTAAACACAGGAATAAGAGTAAGCGGGGGTGAGAACCGAAACACCATAGAAGAAAATTACCGTTGTAAGAGAAAGGAGGTCCTTTGTTCTTTCCCCAGTGAAGATTAAGCACAGAGCTAAAGATGAGAGTCAATGCTCCCTGAGGGAAAGAGAGGGTAACCATGTTTTTTAGAATGCTCTGGGTGTTCCACTTATTAAAGTGCCAGGTGCTTTGAAAATAATACCCCACAATCTCTCTCTCCTCACCCCTTTTTTCCCTTTTGGGGTGACGGGCCGTTTTGCAGCCCCTTTTTTCTGTTTCTCATTTCGGTTGCGTCTCGGAGCACAGAGGGGGGAAAAACAGAAATGAGGTTTATGGAATTTTTTTTCCCTTTCCCGTGCACCTCTCTCTCTCCCTCTCTTCTCTCTCTCCCCTCCCCTCCTCCCCTTTCCCCCTCTCTCTCTCTCTCTCTCTCCTCTCTCTCTCTTTTTCTTTTCCCCTTCTCTCTCCCCTCTCTCCTCTCTCTCTCTTTCCCCCTAAAATTTTTTCTTCCCCTTTTTCCCTTTTTTCCCCTCTCTTTTCTTCGGGCTCAGCCCTGGCGTTTTTTTGCTCTGCAGCCCGTTTTTAAAAAAGCACCATAAAACCCATCCGTTCAGAAAAATATTGTTTATGTATGACAAATGAAAAAGAGCAGCGAAAAACCTGTGGAAAAAGGAGGAAACAGTAAACAAAAAGGGGAAGCAATATTCGTAAAGTGCCTGGGGATAAACAGTCATTTCATACTTTAAGGGGTTTTTGAGTATTTTTAAATAAAAATTTTTACTTTTTAATTAATTAGTTTAAGGTTTTTGAATCGTTTCCCTACATATTTTCCCTATTTGTTAATACATAATTTTTGGGAAAAGTATTTGGACCCCCCTTTTAAATTTAGGGGAATTCTGCTTTTTTCCCAGCAAAATCCGTTTGGCTGACGGGTGAAATAAAATTGACCCAACACACCCATCCCTTTTTCCCCCTAGAAAAACCTTTGGGCGGGAATGGTTTTTACTTGAAGTTTTTCCCCAAGTAACTTTCAACTTTTGGCACGGCCAGGATGCCCCTTTTCCAACAATTTCATTTCAAAAAATTTCTGCCATGATAGGGGCCTGCCCTGGTAAAAACGGGTTAAGTCCCTGTTATTGTAAAGGGGAAAAAAGTCTAGGACCCAAAAAAGGTCCAACCCAAAGTGGTAGGCCCAAAACTCACAGAACGGGGCGGCCGAGGGGCGAAGCCCCTTTTAGGCAAAAAACAAATTCTTTTCCTTTTTTGGCAAAAATCACTCCCAAGTTCCAAACTCCCCTCTGGAAAAACAATTTTTTAAAAGATCACCATGGCAATGCCAAGCCCCCGGTTTGGGGGTGGGGGAAAAAGTTTTGCCCCCTTTTGGCTCTGGACCCAGTGGAAAAACCGTTCCTGAGTGTTAAAATCCCGCTTCCCCCCATTTTTTTTGGCATTTCCCGAGGGGAACGAATTGGTTTGGCAGATCCCAGGGAAAACCCGGAAACCTGCGCCAATGCAAAAAAAGTCAATTTAAATGTTTTGGTGTAGGGGGAAAAAAATGGTTTTGGGGCCGGTTTTTAGGGTTTGGGGCTACCCCCCTTTTTCCCAAAGTAAAGGGGAAAAATTCTTAAACGTAAAACTTTAAAAGGGACATTCTAGATTTTGGGTGTTTTCCCAACTTTGGGGGAAACCCATTTTGGGGGGAAGGGCCCCTTTTCGTTTCAAATGAAATTCCCCCCCGTGCAAAAAGCGAGGTCCATACAAAAAAGGGTTTTTGCCCGAGGTCAGTGTGGGAAGAATTTAAACTGACCGCCACAAAAAGCCCTGAACTCCCCCCAAATCAAAACCATCTTTGGGTTTAAGGGGGAACCCCAAAACTCCCAAGCCCAAGGCCTAATAAACCCAAAAACACCCGTGCTTTTCCCCCTCCCCTAATGTCTTGGGGGCCCTGAATGGAAGTAAAGTCCCCCTCAGCATTGTTAAAACCCGAGGGGAAATTTGCCTTCCCCCAAAGAGTGGAGGCGGGTTTAAGCAGAAAAATGGGGGACCCAAACCTAAATTTTAAAATTTGGCCCAAATTAGGATTTTTTTTGGAGTGAAAATGTTCGTTTAAAGCAGGTTTCCACTTTAACTTTTGGGTTTCCGGTTAATAATTATTGTGTCTTCTCAATGCTGATAGCCCTAAGACTAGTATTTAAATGGGAAATATTTCGAGATAGTGCTTTAAAAAGGCTTTGTATCTACCCCCCAAGTGCCCGATTAAAATTTTCCCTGGTCCCATTTTTGGGTTTTTTTTGCATTTATATGAAAAAAGTTAGAGGTATTTATGCGACCCAATGCTAACTAGTTTTAGCGTTTTGACTGGAAGTATATGGTTCTATAGAAATGCTAGCGTTCCCAAATTAAAAATTAAAAAAATTTCCCGCTAAATCCCTTTTTAAAATTTGCGCTAATTGCTGTTGGGCAATATTTTCCCAAACGTACCCCAGAGACTTTAAAAAATGGTTTCCAGGGTTCATCCTGATCTTTTTGAAGTAGATAAAAGGGTTTTTTAATTGCCAAAATCCGAAGTTTTCCCTTAACCTACACAATCTGCCATTTGGGAATTTAAAATAAAGATTTTGTTTTAAACCAAAAGGGCACTAAAATCCTCCAAAAATGTACCCTTTAATGCCATATCAGGAGGGAAACAAAAAGGGGCCCCAAAATGTTTTTTCCAAGGTCAAGCAGATCTAATCCTGCTGATGTGTCATTACGAGGCCGTGCAATGTAAATGTCAACATTCCTCCGTGTGCCCTCTATACAAATTTCACTATGCATAAATCCCTTTTGTATGATGCACCGCAGTTTTCTGTCATGGTATTCACAGTTTTTTCTTCTCTTCTTTTACAGTGGGATGGACTCATTTGACATTCTGGGAGCGAGTAACGACGTCGGAGATGGCTGTGATTAGTCCTTCAAGAAAGCAGAGTGCTTAATGAGGCTACCCAGATTTGCTTATCAGGATCCGTAGCTCCTGAGTATATGTTCATAGCGTCATCTCACTTGGTCCTGCATGCCGAAGTCCTTGACCCAACTCCGACGCCCAGTATGGTAAACTTGATGCGGTTGGACAACACACCAGCACAACCCGCAGCAAACCAACGAACAATCAAAAACCCCATCCCAAAAACCAAATTGGGGGGTATTTCATTTTGGTTTTTATAGAAACCCCGCAAAAAGATTCTTTAAATTTGGGGTGAAGTTAACAGTCAGATAACTACAAAAGCCCAAAATTACCTTACGGGAGGGTTGGGGCCAATTTTAAAGGAAAACCGTTCATTTGGGGAAATCGTTTTTTTTCCCCGGGCCTTGCCATTGACTGCCTTTTTCCTGGCCTCTGAGGAGAGAGCTTTTGCCCTCAGCTATGTATGGTGTGAGTTCAGCCCCTGGTTCTCCCCCCGTTCCGTTTAAGGAAAGGCCCCAATTTTTTAAACTGTAAATGACTTGGGGAAATTTTCATTCTGCCTGGGAGTTTAACCAACGGACACAAAAAGGGCCTATTCCCTGCAGCCCAAACAACATTTGGGCAAAGTTTGAAAAAAACCTTTGGTATTACCTGGCCAAAAATCACAGAAATTGCCCTTTCCCGGCAAAAAAATTTTTAATCCCAATGAGTGACATCTATTTCCGGGCGGGTTTGCCTCACTGCTGCCCCTACACATGGGGAGAACGGGATACGCCACCCGCCAACAGCCCCCCTGGAAAGGGGGCCCAAACCCTTCAGGGGGCTTTAAATGAACCACAACCTGATCTCCTCCATCCCCCCTTCCACAGCTTTCCCAAGGGCCCCCAAAACCCTCCCTCCGGCTCCCCCTCAACTCCAAAACAACCCTGCGGGACGAAAAAGGGTGGAGGGGGTTGGGAACCCCCCATCCCCTTTGGAAAATACTCATGATTGGGAAAAACCCCTTCCCCAAAAACCCGGTTCAAGACATAAATTAAAAAGGCCCTTCAAAAATTCCGAATTTCTAGTTCTGACCAGGATGAAACCAAACGCAGTTAAACCCCGACGCCCCTTTTTTTTGGCCTCGACAAATTGGGAGCATCTCGTTTAACGCCAACCCTTCCCCAAAGTTCCCCACGCTTTTTCTGAGGAACTTAAAAAAAACCTTTAAATTTTCGGGATCTAAAAAGAACCCCCCTTTGGTAGGTTTCAGCGGGGAGTTTTCCCCGCGGCCCTTTTGCTCCACCTCAAAGAGTTTGGAAAAATTAAAAAAAGCATCCCGGAAAAATGGTTTTCTATCGCCCAGCTTTGCCCCTAAAAACAAACCTCCCCAACCTAAAACTCCCAAAGGGATCGAGGCCCCCCAACAACCCAAACCTCCAAAAAAAATCCACCCAATGCTTTCTACAACTGCCTGGCGGGAGACTTTAAAGCAAAATTTGGGGAAACGCGTTTTCAGCGCCCCTAACCGGTTTACCGGGGAGCCCCCTCCCCAAAAACCTGGGGAAAGGGGATTTTCCCACACCAACCCCAAAGCGCCTGCACTGTTGGTCCGGGGATGAACATGAAAAAAGAAAAACAAACGTCCATGGAACCGGATTCACCCCCTTCCCCTGCGGGGACCCCTCCCGAGTACGGGGCCCCAACAGGGGTCCCCAGGTCCCCCTTAAAGGGAGATAAACCAGAGTTTTCTTGTCTCCCTTTCCCCACCCTCCAAAAGAGCTTTTCCCCGGGCACTCAGAAATTGAAAAAAAAGGGGTTTCTGTACACTCCCTTGCCCGGGCCTTTGCCGGAACCCCCAACCCGGGAAAAATTTACTGGAAATCAACCCCTTTTCCGGTCCCAAAGGGCCCTTTTCCCCGGGAATCCGTTTCAAAATAAATACTCATGCACCCGATGGGAACTTTTGGGGACTTTCAAAACGGGAACGTAAAAAGGAGAACGAGGCTGGACTGTACACCTGCTTTGCCCACTTTTTGGTTTGGCGCAAAAAACCGGGAATCAGTCTCTGTGGGGTGGAAATGGATATTTCCCCCCCCGACCTCCCAAAACCCGGCTTTTGGGAAATTTAACATAAAAACCCAGTCCCAGACCAACCCGGTCCTAGGGGCCTGGAAAGCTGCCCATGGGGTCCTGGCCTCCAAAAATTTTAAAAGGGGGTACACGGCCTTTCCCGACCCCAGCCACCCCCCCAATTTCCAATTCCCCAAACTGCACGCGAAACCGTCCTAATGTAAAAGTGTAAAAAATCCCCACACATCTGCCCTCCGTTACCCCAGTACAATTGGTTGTGTTTTTGGGAATCCCTGGAAATCCTCTACAAACACAAAACCAAATTTGTCAATGTTCCCCCAAACCAAAGGGTTTTAGAGGGGGGCGGGCCAAGGCCTGAAAAGTGGCACGCAGCATTTAATCCCCCGCCCTTTGGTGTGCTTCTGCGGGATTTTTCAGGGGCCCCTGTCTGTTTAAATTTATGTGTCCCCGGGGGAACCCCCAACCTTTAATGGGTTTTTTAAAAGGAAAAGGCCATTTTCCAAAGTGTCCCTGATGCCGGGGGCCGGGCCTGCATTTCCCTTTTTAAGGGAAGGCTTTTGGGTTTTCGGGGAAAGGAGGGAAACCCCGCCCGGTGGAAGGAAACCCACAGTCATAAATGTATCTAAACCAAGGGCTTTAAAAAAAATAAAAACCCCAGTGGTGTTAAACCACAAAAACCCCGAAAAAGAATGGAAAAGGGCTTTTTAAAAAGGGGAGAACCCCTTGAAATTAACTGTTTAAAAAAAATGGGCTTCCCCACCCTTTTAGCTTTGACTCTGCATTCTGGAAAAAATATAAAAACTAAATTGAATTGAGGAAAAGGAAAACCGGAGGGGGGAGACGGGACCCCCGCTCTCGGTTCAAACATAGAAACCTGACTGACGGGTTTCCATAAAAATTTGCTTTTCAAGCTAAAATCCCCCCGGGGAGATGGGTTTCCTTGCTAAAACAAATATTTTGGGGATACCCCGGGTTTTAGAAAATCCCGACAGAATAAGAGCCCAAGAGATGATGAGGGTTTTCGTTTCTTTTGTATTACTTTTAAATGTTTTAAAGAATAGTGGAACTGCCCTTTTGTGGCCCCCCAAGGCAATATGGGTCTTTTGTTTGGTCCCAACCCCCCTAGGCGACAGAGATGAAAACTGTCAAAAGGGAAAGGAACTATGTATTTAAAATTTAGAATGACAAAAACAATAAATTGGGAAAAAACCTTTTAAAATAATAAAACCCTTTTTTCTATTTAAAAGGGAGAGGATTTTTTTTTTTTTCATTGAAAAAATTGTTTTATTATTCTATTCCGTAATGAAAACAAAAAATCCTTGGTGAAATCGGGAAAACAGTGAACTAGTGGATATTAAAAACCCCGACAGAAAAAAAAATTACCCCTCTAATAAAACCTCTTTTTGGCAAAAATCCCAATTTTCAAATGCTTTTTGGGGTACTTTTTAATAGAGAGGGCATTTAAAAAAATGGTTTTTGAAAAGTGTTTTTGCAAAGGGATCCAAAGAATTTTGACAGGGGCCAACCTTGATTTTAAATGGGTGATTTTATTTTTCTGAATGTTTTTTGCCCTTCCGGGAAAACCCTCCCAGAAAAGGAAAATGATGAACAGGGGTTTTTCCCCCCCCGGGGGAAAAAAACTGGGTTTCCCACATCTTTCCCAAAAAAAAAAATTAAATTGGGGAAGGGTTGAACCAACGTAAAAAACTGTTTGGGGATTTGAAAAATGTCATAAAACATAAGGGTATTTCGTTTTTTCCCCCCAATTTTTTCCCTAAACCCAAAAGGGCCCCATTTTATGTTGTTTTCATTTTTAATTCCCCTTTTGTTTGAAAAACCAACCAAAAATTAAAAACCCAAAACTAGAGGGTTTGAAACGACGTTTGTGCCAAGTGGGTTTTTTATCCCCCCGGAAAGTCCCCTACAAACCCCAAAAAAAACTACTAAAAGAAGTACACAGGAAGAAAAAAGAACACTCCCAGAGAAATAAAAAAACAAGGCCATTCAAAATTCCGGCAGACTCACAAGCAATTAAAGGGACTTTTAGTGAAAAACTTTCTTTATTTTTGGCATAAAAACATTTTAAAAAATTGCGTTCTTGGGTTTTTGGGTGTAAAGATTAAAAAGCCTTTATTTATTTTTTTGCGTATGTCTGTGATAACCCGGGAAAAAAGGGGGGATTTAAGAGGGAGAATCTGTGCTAAAAAAAAATAATAAAAAAAACTTCAACTTTTCCCTTGCAATCAGGGGGCCCTATTTTCCCCCCCCTCCCCTTTTCTTAGAGTGCTGAAAGCATTTTATTACCCACACAACAGGCCCAACATCACAGGGGAAATTGATGAAAAAAAAAATTTTTTTCCCCCCAAACCCCTTTTTGGGGATTTTTGAATTCCCCCAAACATTTTGGTTTCCTGCCCTTTATATTCCCAGGAAAACCTTAAAATAATGATACACAAATTTCCAAAATAAAGACCCAAAAAAAAATCCCGGTTTTTAACACTTTTGGTTAATTTTTTCTTTTTAATTAATGAGTTTTTTATGTATTTTAACCTTACTTGTTATTGCCGAGATACACCCCAAAAAAACCTCATTATTTTTTCTTAGAGACTGTTCTTTCTTTAGCCAGAGGGCCAGTTTGAAAAAAACCCAGAAAATTCAGGGGAACGCATCTTTGTAGAAAAACCCGAAGGGAAAGGGACCCCAATTCCCCCCAATAAACAACGCTTTGCAAGGAGTCACCGGGTTTTAAAGCTTGCTCCCAAGCAGTGGGAAAGGGGAAAAATTCCCCATTTTTATTTTTTAAAAATTTAAGGGAAATCCCAATGCTGGAGTCCCAAAACATAAAAACCCCCAAAAACATGAAAAATTGTCTGTGGGGGGCGGGAGTGAAATGGAAAAAATTTTATCGGGACGGCCCCTTAAACCACCAAAAACATCACTGAAAGGCCTTAAAGCCCCCATGGGACGGCTTTTAAGCCCCAAGCCATTTGTCACAAAAAAGGGAAACTTCAAATATAAACCAGAGCTCCCCGCTCAGGCATGGTCAGGTCACCTTGACAGTCTCCCCCCCAATCTGCCCGCACACAGAAAAAAACCACTTTCCCCTGAAACAAACATGCACACAAGCAAGAAAACCACACACACAGCCCACCACACAAAACACACAACACACACACACGGCGCCACCTAGCGCCGGCGCACGTGCAAACACACACACACACCACACATGTTGATATCTTTACCCTGGAGACAACATGGAGGTTGCCACGGTGGCTAAATTAGCTATAAGAACTGCTACAGAACTGTGTGCTCTATGGTGCCCACAAGGAAGAACAGTGTTTCCTTGAGAAGAACATGCGCTGTGGTGTATTATTATTATTTTTTATCACAAACCCATGATTTGATTACATCCTTGGAGAAACAAGGTCAAGACGTTATGCCACAACTTCTGTCTACACCTCTCTCTCCCATCTCTCTCTCTCACTCTCACCTCTCTCTCCTCTCTCTCTGCTACTGAAGCGGGTTTGAACTCAGATGATGATCTTCCCCTGTAATTGTACATCAACAGCTCACAGCCACCTATATGTAGGACATCAGGATTTAACTTAAATCCTACATGTAAAGATCCAGGTGAAGGTGCAGTCCAGTTTATTCATAGTGGGGCGTATAAAGAGATAGAGAGAGAGAGTTTTCTAGATGAATCTTCAATAAAATTATGTGAGTCACTTTTCTTACTATTATAAAAAATCCCCATCTGCCATGCTGCGATATTAAAGCATTCTCTCCCTGTGACACATTGTGTTTTTTCTTCTATGTGCATAGTAAGGTATTTCTGCCAGTTATAACAGTGTCCATTTAATTTTATTCAGGATCAATCACCACCAACGTCAAACCTCTATGGCAACGGTGGTTAGAAGCGATTATTAGTTGAGTTCTTATGTTTAGAAAACTAATTTATATATGACCTTTTAAGACAAAGGCCAGTAATAATGGTTTAGTCTAAATTTAGCTTTTGGCTTCATGTCTTTGCTTATTTATTATTTTATTGCGTAATGCTGTGGTGTTCTGAAGAAGGATTTTCATAAGTTACACATTGTTTTATAATTAATGAAAAATGAATGTATCACATCAAAGTATGGCGTATGCCATATGTTACGTAGTGTGACAGTCAGTGGCGTACTTACTGTGTAATCTATTCCGTAAAATAAGTACATGACTTTGTTTGACTCCGTAAAGTTTTACAATCTCTTCGGTTTTCCACTGTCCGTTATCATTTGTGCTTTGAGTGTCCTAGCCAGCGAATCTCCATGCATCAGCAGAAAGATTCATGTATATTGAAGTTTGTGATTTTGTTAATAGATCAATTTGAACACTCTGCACTGAAATATATATATTATATACAAAGTAACAACCTTTAAACAAAACATTTCAATAACTAACTAAACGTCAATATGTTTTGAACCATTTTCTTCTATTCACACCAGAGGTTAAAAGCCTTGAATTGGGATTATTGAGTTTAGTCAATTTTATATAATTTCATACCATGTATAATGAGACACGCACAGCTTACTGTATATATGCCATTATCAAGGTCACTGTAAAAAGAGGTCAAGATAACAACTCCATTAAGCCTCATCCATATACGAAACTTGATTACAGCTTACACATTCCTACATAGGTTCATCCTGGGCAGCTACATGCACATTTACAATAAAAAGTGAAATGTCAACATTTATTTTAATAATCCCAGTGCAGCTAATAGCACATAAGTATTACATTTAATTATTTCTCGTAGATGTTACCTGCGTTAAGCCAGCAATCACAAGTAACAGCCAAGTTTGACATTTAACGAATTACTGTGACACAAACTTTTCTTCTTTTGTCACCATTAGAAAACAAATAGTCCAACAAATCTCTCATTGCTGCTTCATATTTTTTTGCGTTCTCCAATTTAGCCTCTTTGACAAATGATTTTTTTGGCAACAACAGAACTGCAAAGGCGAGTTTTAAATGGTTTGTAGAAACCATAGAAACTGTAAGTCGCTCTGATAAGAGCGTCTGCTAAATGACCCTAAATTGTAAAATGTAGATAACCCACCCATTCCACACCAATCCTTGACCTGGAATCGCTGATAATAATATCAAATGAAAGACGGCATACATTTTGTGTACTCCAAACTAATCAAGCCTATTCGGTGTCATGAACATAGCATTAGGTCATGCACAAGATCCCTCCGATTCTTGACATGCATTGCAATGTATTTCCGGAAAAGCGGAGAGAAAGATGGTCATGGTAAATTTGCCATGGCTTTGTCAAAGGGAAAGTGGTCAAATGGCCATTTGATCTGGTATCTTTTCAGTTCTGCTTGCCTCCTCTCCTATCATCCATTTCAAAAAAATATAAACAACCATCTCTCCCTATATACTTTCTCCTACCTCCCCGCTCGGCTCTCAGATAAAGAGACGCTGTCTGCCCTACCCGCCCACATGCAGCACACACAGACAAGGACACTTGACTGCCACTCTACTTTTATTTAATTTTATTTCCCCTGCTTTATTTAACCAGGTAAGCCAGTTTGAGAATGATAAAGATAAAGCAAAGCATTGGCGATAAAACAACAACACAGAGTTTACATATGGGGTAGAAAAAACATAAAGTCCATAAAACACGACACGAAAATATATATACAGTGTGTGCAAATTGTAGCAAGTTAATGGAGCTAAGGCAATACATAGCTATAGTGGCAAATAATTACAATTAGTAGTTACACTGGAAATGAATAGATGTGCAAGCAGATTTATGTGCAAATAGAAGATACTGGGGTGCAAATGGGCAAATAAATAACAATATAGTGATGAGGTAGTTGGTGGGCTAATATCAGAATGGGCTTGTGTACAGGTTGCAGTGGATCGGTAAGGCTGCTCTGACAACTGATGCTTAGAAGTTAGTGAGGGAGATAAGAAGTCCTCCAGCTTCAGATATTTTTTTGCAGTTTCGTTCCAACTCATTGCAGCAGAGAACTGTAAGAAATGGCGTCCAAAGGAGTTGTTGGCTTTGGGTATGACTTTGATTTTGTGTGTTTTGGATCATTGTCTTGCTGCATGACCCGGCTGCGCTTCAGCTCCAGCTCACACAGGGCGGATGGTCCTGACATTCTCCCTGTAGAATTCTCTGGATACAGAGCAGAATTCATGGTTTCCTTCTATTAAGGCAACTCGTCCGTTTGTCATGTCCTGAGGCAGCAAGATCCCCATCCCCACAAACCATCACACCACCACCACCATGCTTGACCTTTGGTTATAATGTTTCTTACTGTTGAATATGCATGAGTTTTTTGTTTTCGCACAGGCATTACTGGATACCATGTCGTCCCAAAAGTTATACTTTTTGAATCATCTGTCCATAGCACATTCTTCCTAAGAGTCTTGATGATCATCCAGGTGATTTTTGGCAAACTTGAGTCAACTTTTTTGCTAGGATGGGTCCCATTATGCCTGGCGAAACCAAACACACTGCATGGGTGGTGGTGGTGTGATGGTTTGGGTATGCTTTGCTGCCTCAGGACCTGGACGACTTGCTTAAATAGAAGGAACCATGAATGCTGCCTCTGGAATCAGAGAATTCACACAGGATGAATGTCCAGAACCTCCTTCTGTGATCTGAAGTATTGCGTGTAAAGGGGGCAATTCCTTTTTTCACACAGGGGAATTGGGATGTTGCATAACGTTTGTTTTAATACATATGTAATTGTATTTGTTATTTGTTCACGTATTATGTTCCCTTTTATCTAATATTAGGTTTTGGTTGAAGATCTGATAATCATTCAGTATCACAAATAATCCAAAGTATAGAGACAATAGAAAGGGTGCAATACTTTTTCAATAGCGACTGATGTTATACAATCAAACATACATAACATATACAGTAAATAAATACAAACAATAAACAGAAGGCTTTCAAACCCATTCTGGCACAAAGATCAAGATTCTGTGGGAGACTATACACAATTCTATATACACACACTGCAATTTCCACCACTTGAAACTAATATGTTTATATAAATTTAATTATCGTTAGCCCTTTTTCTTTTATTTCCAGGCTTTATATCAATATTCCGCAAACGGAAATACACAATGACAAGAGAAAACATTTCAGTTTCTCTTTTCATCGCTCAGTCCAGCATAATGCCAAGGTCTATCTGTGGTGCTTTCTGGAATAAGAACCAACTCGATATTGTGGTAGAAAGGGCAATAGAAGTATATAATGAGTTTCATTTCTCTAAGTTCTCTCGAGGTCAGTCACAATGTTTACATAGTCCTTTCCTCTTCCTCTTCCCCATTTCACCAGCGAGTACCAACCTGTTTCATACGCAGAGGCAATATCCCTGATCTTACCTGTGCACATAGCGATCTCTTTGCTTTTAGGTAGGTTATACATTAATAGTATCCTCTCACACACACGAATTCACCCTTAATCCAATAAAAGGTTTCTCCATTTGGGTTTCATAATTAATCTCCTCCACCACTTTTTTTTTTCCATACTTGCATCAACAGTTTGTTTTTTTAATAATATCTACGTCTCCTGCCTTAGTTTTGGTTTTCTGTACAGTATGTACAAAGCTAAAACATTTTCAGTTTGCACGGCTCCGCCCTATGGATTAGATCCGCATGAAAAACGTTATTAGCTATTCTGGCAGTTGACATATCCAAACAGTCCGATTTCCCAAAGTCTGCACCATACATGCCTTCCATCTCAGCTCACAGGGTTCCCGAAGCTCATGTTCCCCAGTTATTGCAAGTATATGTGCCAAACTTGTTGGACACCTAAAAAGTAGCGTAGTGCCTCTGTCATGGACATGATTCTTTTTTGGATACCGCTTATCAACGCCACACCATCAGTGATGAATAGTCCCAGAACAGGACACAGCACGCATGTCCTGGATACATGTTTGGAATATGTAACATAACCAATAGCTAAGAGGATTTTGTTTTTCTTCCTATAACTCCCCAAGAGGCTCTACTTGCGGAGTCCGGCCAGTGTCAGATGTTCCTATATAGAAAGTTAAATATGTTCATCAATATAAATATTCCAAATATTTATAGTTGCGAGTAAACTCAACATTCTCTTCACCAAAAACAAAACTGAAAAACCACTTCTCTTAGTACCTGTTTTCTCTAAAATATCTGTGGTTTTTGTCTGGTTGATCATGCGTCCTCCATCTTACCACTTAATTGACTGCACATATAAACATGTTCTGCAGGTTCTTGTTTGTCCACGTTCGTTGAAGGAACGGGTCAGACCAAGGTTGGCAGCGGGAACTGCATACGATGTTTCTTATAAAGATAAACACCACGAACAAAAACAACAAAACAACGTAACATGAAGTACTCAGGCTAAACACAATACAGCCTCTACACGTGAACAAGATCCCACATACTAATGATGTCAAACCGGCTACATTTAAGTATGAGCCCCCATCGAGACAACGACGAAACAGCTGCCTCTGATTGGGAATCACACCCGGCCCGCAAACATAGAAACCACACCGAACGCTAGACCTAGAACGAGAACATAGAAATCTAACGACTATAGAACTCCACACCCTGACTCAACAGACTAGAGTCCCATAAGTTCAGGGCGTGACGTACATTGACATTACGATTTTAACATTTTAGTCATTTAGCATAACGCTCTTATCAGAGCGACTTTATCAGTTGTGAGTGCATATCATTATTATCTATTTTTTCATACCCCCGTGGATCGAACCCACAACCCTGGCGTTGGGGGGGGGGGGGGGGGGGGCAAACAGCCATTCTCTACCACTGAGCTACATCCATGGCCGGCCATTCCCTCCCCTATACCCTAGACGACGCTGGACCAATTGTGCGCCCGCGCCCATGGGTCTCGCCGTCACGGGCCGTCTGGACAAGTACCCCCCCCCCTCCACCGCGCCAAGTTTGCGCGACTCGTGACCGCACAAACCTGTACTAACAGGGTAGTGATCCGGCTCCGGGCGTGAACGAACCACTTTCTCGCAGCCTCCCCGTTGTGGGCCCCTGGTTCTGGTCTGGACTTGGCGCGCTGCTGTCCCCTCTCCCTTCCTCCCACGGATGCATCCCAAGCCCCTGTCCTGTACCTGGGTGGGAGACCCCGACCCTGTGAGAGAGGGCTGAGACGTCTGGAGGCTGGACTGGAGCCGCTGACGCGTAGGCTTGGACTGGGCACCGTGGAGCGGACTGCTATGGCCTCGGAGTGGAGCTCTGCTGACCAGGAGCTGGACTGGACCCCGGTGGAGCTGTACTGCTCTGGTTCCGGAGTGGATCCGCTGACCGCGCTGGACTAGGCACCGGTGAGCGGACTGCTCTGGCTCCGGGAGTGGAGCCGGCTGACCGGAGCTGGACCGGGGCACCGGTGGAGGCGGACTACTCTGGCTCCGGAGTGGAGCCGCTGACCGGAGCTGGACTGGGCACCGTTGGAAGCGGACTGTCTCTAGCTCCGGAGTGAGCAGCTGACCGGAGCTTGGACTGGACCCAGGTGGAGCGGACTGCTCTGGCCGCACGGAGTGGAGCAAGCAGGATGACGCGGCAAACCGGGAGGTGGAACGGGCACGGGCCTTGCCGGACTTGGACACACGCTACCACTGGTCTGGTGCGAGGAGCAGGAACGGGCCCGGTCCTGACCTGGAGACACGCACCACAGGTCTGGGTGCGATGAGCATGTAACGGGCCGGACCGGACTAGAACACGCACGCACAGGTCTGGTGCGAGGAGCAGGAATGGGACCGTACTGGGCCATCGAACACCACTGTGCTTGGTGGCGGAGCAGCGGAACGGGACTGGCTGGTTAACACGGCACCACTGTCTTTGGTGCGATGAACGGAAACGGTGTCCGGCCTGACTGGGGACAAACACCCACTGGCTTTGTGTGGGGAGGCAGGAGCGTGCCTGATCTGGGAAACGCACCACTGGTCTGGTGCGAGGAAGCAGGAACGGGCCCCGGTCCAGACTGGGTGACACACACCCACTGGCTTGTTGCGAGTAGGGCACTGTACGGGCCGTAACAGGACTGGTAAGGTGCCAGCTGGTGACACAGTGCGTGACCTGTAGCAGGATATACTGTACCTTGGAGGCGCACATGGAGACCAAGGAGCGTTGAGCCGGCAACAACCCTCTTCTGGCTGGCTGCCCACTTTACACTTTCACGGCACGACCGGGCTGCGGGCGCTGGCACAGGAACTCACACTGTGCTGTGCATGCCGGCACTGGCGATACAGTGCGTATCTCTCCGCATACATGGGTTTCCCCTCTATTAACCCACGCTCCTTATGGTTGTCCTAACCATCCAGCTCCTCTCTCCGTGCATCTACTTCCTCCTTCTCCCTACTAGCCTCCGCGTGCCTCGCTCTTGAATGGAGCTCTCCCGCTCTATTCCTTGCTATCAGCCCCCGTATGGTGGTGGCCTCCTCTCTTCCCCCTGCAGATCCGATCCTTCTCTCTCCTCTCTCCTCGGCACGCCCTCCTCCAGTGAGAGACTCCTCCGGGAGACCCCCACGGTTCTTGAACAGAAACTCATCGTCGTCGTCATTCCTCCGACTACCCTCAGTATAAAACTGTTTCCCACTTCTTCTTCCCATGGTCGTAGGGACCGATTCAACCTGGAAACCCGCCGGGTGCAGTGGTCGGGGCTCATCTTCTCTCGCCTCCCCGACGCACTCTTTAAGCTCCCCCCCAAACATTTTCTTGGGGCTGCCCTCTCCCTGCCTCTGCTTCCTTCCTTCTTCGCTCCAGAGTCCTTTCCACGCAAATATCTCCTCCCCAAGACCAACTCCTTCCCCCACCTGTGTCAGGGTTGTTTGCTCCTGGGCCAGACGCTGCTTGGGGTCCGTTGTTTGGTGGGATCTTCTGTCACGTTCTTTGAAGGACGGGTTCAGAAGCAAGGCGCAGCGTGAAAATGCATCACATGTTTATTATTAAAGATAAACCACACGAACAAAACAACAGAAACAACGTAAAGTGACGTCCTTCAGGCTAAACACAATACAAGCTTTCTACACGGAACAAGAATCCGCACAACTAATGATGCAAACAAGGCTACATTAAGTATGATCCGCAATCATAGAGACACGATCGACAGCTGCCTCTGCTTTGGAATCACACACGGCCTAAAACATAGAAACACACACCCTAGAACGGGAAAACATAGAAATAACAACATATAACTCCACACCCTGACTCAACATACTAAGTCCCCATAAGTCAGGGCGTGACAACTTGTTCAGTTTTCTGCCATCAAAATATATAATCAGCATGGCTAAAGGAGTACTTAAGCATTTCCATCATCATATCTTTAATCCAGATAGTTAATGTGTAATATTTATTTGGGTTTGCCAAATCATTTATAACATAGACAAACAATGTCTGTGATAACACATCTCCTTGTTGTAACAACCCCGAGGGTGTGGGGAAACCCAATCTGTAAGCTATATTCAATTATACACGAACACAAGCAATTGCTACTTTGTAATAGGAGACTGGATTGCGAGATAAAATGTCCCATCAACCCATGTCTTTTAGCAAACTATTAGGCTAAAAGATCCCATATTTACAAAACAAAAGCTTATTATTATTTATTTATTTTATTATTTTTTTTTGGGGGAGGGGAAATGGATCAGCTTAATATTGCAGAAAGATTGTATCTTCTATCAATGTAAGTTGTCTGGCATCACTTCCAATCCCCCATGTTTTTTTTTTATTTTTTATTTTTTATCAAATATACCTGCCCCTTTATTTACTTTTCAACCCCACCATCCTTTCCCTACTTGGAGTACATTAGTGAACAACAATGCCCAGGTCCCTCTAACTGTTCCGGTCTATACTTACTATCTACACCTTATGTACAGATTTTATTTTTACATAATTATATATATATATATAGTGTATTTTTTTTTTATTGGCGCTCTGCACTTCTTCTACTCCTCAACCTCTCCGTTCATTTTCATTATGTCCATCCGGTTTGCTTTCTATATGCCCATATCTTTCTAACTGTGCTCTTTCCCTTTCCCAAGCTCACGCAGCATACAACCTATATAACTTATTATGGACACAGTATGCTTACAGTCTAAGCTATCTTTGTATATAATTTTGTTGTTATTTGTTATTAGTTCCCATCCCTTCCAACTCTATTTCATACCTCCCTTCTATCTCTCTTAACACGCATCCCATATTAGTATTTTTCTATTTGCCATATTATATTCAACCGTATACTGTGAATGTTTTTACAAAAGTCCTGAGCCTGTCTATTCTCATTGCCTGCTACAGATTGTGAAATTAAGAATAACACATTTTTGGCCTCAAAGTAATTATTATATTATTGATTGATTAGCTATGGCTTTTCAGATCACCCAGTAATGCTATCTGCAAGGTTTAGTTCCAGGTTAATATTGCAATCCTCCTTTAGCCATTCCTGGACCTGTGTCCGAAAACAAGCTACAATGGGGACAGAACCAAAACGAATGATTCTAATGATTTCTGTCCTTCACAGTAGCAACAAAATCTTCAGAGCTTGGGAAGATGTTATCCCGCTCATATAAACTAACAGTCTATTGTAGCAAGAATTTTTATATATAATTTTAATGAAAAGATTCTGGATTTTGAATCCGTGTCGTGTTGGCGTGTCAAAAGAAATCAACAGCTTTTCTGGAAATACCATTAAACATGCAACAGGTAGGCTTCTCTTCGTTGTAGTCTATTTCTGATTATTTTTACATACCGGGAAGATATGATCTATAACAAGCTCTGGATTTACGAAAACCTTTTGTTCTTCCACCAAATGTGTGTTGATCCTCCAAAAAGTTAAATCTTGTTGGAGGATGGATGAATATACTGTAATTTATAGACTGTACTTAAGAAAATTATGCCTCTATATTTCAGTGGTACTCTCGGGTCATTTTCTGAAGATTTGGGAATGGGATTCACAATAGACTTATACCAAGTGGATGGCAGTATACTGTCCTCAAAACAAATTTGGAGCAAATCATATAGGACGTCAATTAATTTAGGGGATTTTAAAACTTGATTAGGCAGTTCATCAATGTCAAATGCTTTCCCATTTTTTGCAGTCAATCAATTTCTTAATTTATGCCACAGACAGCTCCTCATTTAAGTATGGGTTAGATATATAAGAGGGTTCTAACATTGTATTTTCCAGTTTAGTTCTCAGGGAACATATGTCTTTATAAAATTATTCCTCAAAATATGCCACATTTTCGTTACCTGAGAACAAAACAGCAAACCCCTTCTCCCACTCCTTAAGTACCTGTGTAATATCAAAGTTCAGCCCCCCCTGATCTTCCCTGACTTCCATTGGGATTTTCTGATGTCGTTTTGGTCCTAACTTGTTTATTTGGCTCCAGAACTGTTGAGGATTTCTTGTCTGTGTCTCCTCCAAGTGTAATAACTGCCCTCTCTGATATCTACATTTGAATAGGCACAGTCTTTTATCAAACACATGCTGGAAGTCTACCTTTTTCTCCAATTAAGTCAAAACATCTGCATTCTTCAACCAACTGTGTAGGGGGAACACCTTAAATTCCAAACAAGTTTCTAGACAGTCGTGGAGGGTAACTATATAGTCCACCACAACATTTCCTTTGCCAGATATGGATGTAAAGTTATCGCTTAAGGGGCATATCCTTCCATTAATGATACACATTTTAGAGTCCCGAAGGAATTCCCCATGATGATTAACAAAGTCTTTCAAAGCAACACGCGATAGAATATCATCAATATAATTTATATAGTCATCTGACCTCCCAATTCGACTGTTAACATCCCCACATATGTAAATAGCATCTGCTTCTGTATATAGGTATACTTGACTTAACAGATGATTATAGAAGGTGGATGCATCTCTACCCCATGTGGACTGTTCAGGTGGCAAATAGCATGAAAACACAACAAAACAATAATCTGACTCCCTATGTTCAAAGCACAAAATAATAATTCATTCTATGGCTTTATCGACAATTGCAATTGTATATGCTTTCATCATATCAGTCTTTACACATATCCCCACTCCCCCAGTGCCCCTGAGGGCTTTCACATGAGTGTTTCTGTTGTGTCCATACCATACATACCCTTCAATATCAATAGTTTATTGCCGATGCAAGTGGTAGTGTTCTGTCCTCCCAGACCGTTGGCCTGGAGTAGGATTTGATAGGGTTAAATAGTTGAATGGGTGGTGTTTTTTTGTGAGGGCTAATAGTTGGCACAGTAATTTTCCTTTTTCACAATTTTGTATTACCGGATGTTAATGTAGATAGGCCATGACTGGCCTCACACTCCAGTACAGTAGTTGGCGGTGAATCCACCTAAAAGTTGGATGCGATCCACCGACACAATCTCAAAGAAGAAGAAGAGGAAGAAGAAGCAGAGAGAGGGGCATGAAGCCTTGTTCAGAATCAAAATGGATGCTACTAATGAGTGTAGTCAATTAGAGAGCGAGAGAGTAAGTCCACTCTCTGAACAGCTCAGAACAAAGAGGGCTTAAATCCACAGAGAATAGCCAACAGCTGAAGTACTGACTCTCTAAGTATGAAATATATTACAAAGATATTATAATTTATTAAAAGTTTGCACAGTTCTGTTTTACAATAGTTCTTGTCACTAGGGAGTCTATATATTTTTTGCAGAATGTCTCAGAAACTACATGAATATAAGTCGAATAATTTAATTCCAACTTGATATTTGCATCCCTGCCTCGAGTGAGTGGGTAGATGAGCTTAAGTTGCCGTCTACAGTACACATGTCCAAGGATATTGCACCATAGTGAGAGCACTGTGTGTGTGTGTTTGTGTTTGTGTGTGTGTGTGTGTGTGTGTGTGTGTGTGTGTGTGTGTGTGTGTGTGTGTGTGTGAAATCTAGAGGGAAGCAAATGCAGAACAACCTACTGTCTACACAGAACAAACTAACAAACAAATCAAATAATTCCTGTCTATGTCATCAGACATGTCGCTTTCTAAGCAGAACAAAGAACCATGCTATATTTACACCAGCACGGCAGTGTCACAAATATTGATGACCCAAAGCAGAAATTAGCCTGGTTGTCAAAACAGAATACTGCAGACGCTAGTATCCCGCATAGCGATTCGGCATCAACAACACTCCTCATCAAGTCAGAGAAATGTGACTGCACAAGCATTAAATTGTGGTGGATGGGTCTAAATTTAAACTAAGCACATATGTCGTGAGTCTCACTGACATTGAAGTTTGATAAAAACATTGAAGTGTTTGAAATTCTTTACAGACTTAATTGGAATATTTGCATTTTTACAAGACGTTAGTTTGGGATGTGTTTTGGATTCTGTAAGGCTTTTGTTATTGTTGGGACCATAGATGGAATCATCTTGAGTGTGTGGCTCATTCCTAATATTCTTCAATTCGTCTATATAGTGAATAGCATTTACTAATTTATCTTTTCTATGTTTCCATTGATTGTTGCGAAAGTGTGGGAGGCCCACCAAACAAAAGTGTGGGATTTCTAACACCAAACAATTTCTCCCTTTCATTGGCCCACACTTCATCTGCAGAACATTTGACTGCAAAGCCCGCAACAGCACACCATCAAATAGGATAACAAAAACAACACTCAAAAGACAGTGGCGATTGACCAGGCGTTCGACGGCGGCACTTGCTCTCCTTATCACATTTGTAAACTCTCAGGCCGCTCTGACATTTCCATTTGCACACTTCAATTGACAAAATAAAATAGTCCTGTTCTACTCTCACCCCCTTAGCTCGGCGCAGGGTAATCACTTCTTCTCCATAGCACCATCACTCCTCTCCTCCTCTCCCATCCCTCCATCCCTCAGCAGGTTGGCTCATGATTGACTATGAGACATAAACTAAAGCCCCCTCCGTCGGGTAGGCAGGGAGGTATACACACCACAGAGCTCAGCAGCATCTCTCTCCTTCTGGGGGTCACTTCTACAAATCACCTCGGGAAGGACAAACTTAAACTTCTCATTCCTCATTACTCTTGGTCTCTCTCTTCCTCTCGTTCTACCGCTCTCTCTTTCAGTTTCTTCCCCCTTTCTCTCCCTCGTTCTCTCTCTCTCATTCTCTCTCCCTTGCTCTGTTTCTTCTCGCTCTTTTCCTGCTTACTGTTCATACCTAAACAGCTCTGTGTCGGGCATCGTCTGAGAATCATTTCCCCATCAAATTATTGACTTGGCCGTATACATTCTCCCAGAGTCTCCGCCATTTAATTTATATGCAATGTTTGACTCATCAGCATCGGGGGGTCAAACGGGTGCTTTAAGAGAGAGACAGAACGGAGGTAAATTATACAAATTGACTGGCAGGCGAGATGGGGGCGATGGGGGAAGATGATAAACCTGTGTAGCTCTGTGAACCTCTGTGACCCTCCTCCTTCCTTAATGATGTATCGCCCAAGCCAAGCAGAGAAATCAGCTGATTGTGGGAGCAGATCTGTGTCTCACTAAAGACGCTGCTAAATTCACTGCCTCCGAGTTGTACTGTACGGAAACATGCTGAGATTTTACCAATCTGATGATGCCCTGCTTCGATGGCAGTTAATCAATCGAAATCTTATTTTGGATGAGTGGAAGAATGAGAGGAAGTTGCTTTTATCATGAGCTATTCTCTAATAGAATAACACAGACCAGGGCTCATATCACAAGGGACTAATCAAAACAAGGCAATTTAGTATTTTGTAAATGTAGTTGAATCCTGAGCATGTTTGTTTTTAGTTAGTGTCTTTTTCATGAAATAACTATGAAGTCCCATCAGTAAGAACATGCACTGAAATGGTACTTACAATGAGGTCAGATGCTCCTCTACCTACTATAAAGATTCCCTCTGCCATTTAACGACAACAACAAGGACATGTAGTACAGAGTGACGAGTACTGAGGATACGAAGAGACAGGATGCAGATGTAGGAATTAACAAGGTCAAGGTTTACTCAAACAATGACAAAGAGAATTAACAAATATAGAGTACATGACACGAAGCAAAACACACTCAACAGCCTACAGAACAGTCCAGGGCTAAATAGGGGTAGTGATGAGATGAGGTGCAGGTGCGCTGGAGGTGATTAGGGTGCGTTGGGTTTCCATTCCGGTGTTGCCGAGGTGGTGCACTCAGACCGGTGGCACAGTAGACTGGCAAATCAGAGCACCGGAGGGGAGAAACGGGAGGAGACGTGACAGTCGGCTTGGTCCTTCTGCCGACGAATGGCTCTCTGGAGATGGACATGGGCGGCGTCCCAGACCTGTCCGGCCCTGTGGAACCACTCGTCGACAGCGGGCACATCGGTCTGGCTGGGTGTCCAAGGGACCAGGGCCGGCTGGTACCCCAGGACACACTGGAAGGGAGTGAGCCCAGTGGAGAAGTGAACGAGGGAGTTCTGGGCATATTCTGCCCAGGGAAGAAACCTCGCCCACTCACCCTGCCGGTCCTGACAGTGGCACGAAGAAACCTCCCCAGCTCCTGGTTCATGCGCTCCACCTGCCCATTCGACTGAGGCCTATACCCGGAAGTGAGGCTGGCCGTGGCCTTGATCTTCTCCAGGAAAGCCTTCCACACTCATAGGTGAATTGGGGGCCACGGTCCGAGACGATGTCCTCCGGAAGTCCATAATGCCGGAAGACCTGTTGGAACAGGACCTCAGCGACCTGGAGAGCAGAAGGAAGACCAGTTAGTGGCAAAAAATTGCATGATTTGGAGAACCGATCTACGAACACTATGACTGTGGTGAAGCCGTCAGAACGTGGAAGGTCGGTGACAAAGTCTATGGACAGGTGTGACCAAGGTCGCTGAGGCACTGGGAGGGGAACTAGTTTGCCTGCCGAGGCGTTACGAGGTGTCTTCGTTTGGGCACATACGGAACAGGAGTTGACATAGAGGGACACATCAGAAGCCAAGGTGGGCCACCAGTACTTTTGTGCTAGAGAATGCAGGGTGCGTGTAATACCAGAGTGCCCTGCCGTAAGGTAGGTGTGCGCACCAGATCAGCAGGTGGTCCCGGACACTGGTGGGTACATACACGCGCCCCGGAGGGGCGTTGGCAGGCGACGGGTCTGCCAGGCGGATGTTTTCGTCCACATCCCAAACGACAGGTGCAACGATGAGAGACGAGGGCAGGATGGGGCCCCCCAGATCCTTCCTTTCTCCGGCATGGTGCATCCTGGAGAGTTTGTCAGATTTCACATTCTGGGATCCTGGGCGGTAGGACAGAATGAATTGAAATCGAGTAAGAAATTGGGCCCACCTGGCTTGACGAGAGTTCATCCATTTCGCTGCCCGTATTTTCTCCAAATTCCGGTGGTCAGTGAGAATCCGGAATGGATGGACTGCGCCCTCCAGCTAGTGTCTCCATTCCTCCAGAGCGAGGACCACCGCCAACAGCTCCCTGTCTCCAACTCCATAATTCCTCTCTGCGGGGGTAAGCTTTTTGAGAAAAGGGCACAGGGATACATTTTCTCTGGCTTACAGTGCCGCTGGGAGAGGACCGCACCCACGCCCTCCTCCGATGCGTCCACCTCCAGGATGAAAGGACGAGAGGGATCTGGGTGTTTTAGGATGGGCTCTGTGGTGAACCTCTCCTTCAGCCTCTTGAAGGCATCGTCAGACTCAGGGTTCCAGGTCAGCTTCTGAGGCCCAACCTTAAGGAGAGAGGTGAGCGGGGCGGCTATGGAACTGAAGGACCTGATGAAACGCTGGTAGAAATTGGCGAAGCCCAGGAAGCCCAGGAAGCTCTGTAGGCCCTTGATGGTGGTGAGAATTGGCCATGACCTGACGGTGTCCGTCTTCACTCCTTCCATGAACACCCCCTGAGGACTGATCCTGTATCCCAGGAAGGATGGCCTGTTGGTGGAATTCGCATTTCTCCCCCTTCACCAACAGGCTGTGTTGTAGGCACTCCTCAGGTCCAACTTGGTAAAGTACCAGGCCCCTCGTAGCTGCTCGATGGCCGACGGAACCAGAGGGAGGTGGTACCGGTACTTGGTGGTGACTGCGTTCAGCCCCCTGTAGTCAATGCACGGCCTCAGTCCTCTGTCTTTTTTGGCCACGAAGAAGAAGCTGGCGGAGGCAGGAGAGGTAGAGCGTCTGATGAACCCCTGTTTCAGGGTCTCCACCACATACTTCTCCATGGCCTCAGTCTCCGCCATGGAAAGGGAGTAAATGTGACTCTTCGGGGGGTGTTGTCCCTCCAGCAGGTCAATGGAGCAGTTGCATGACCTGTGAGGAGGGAGACACATAGCCTTTGATTAAGAGAAGACATCGGAGAGATCTGGAGGATCTGGGCTGGAGGGCGGACTCCGGACTCTCAACTGACGTGGAACAACAAACCACCTGCAGGCAGGTCTTCCAGCATGAGGTGGACCAGGCTGTGATCCTCTTGGTGATCCAATTGATGGTGAGTTTGTGTAGTCTGAGCCAGGGCAATCCCAAGAAGATCTGGTGAAGGGGTGACTTGACGATGTGGAATGACAGCTCCTCGTGGTGCTCCGGTAGTGTGGGAATGGTGATGGGTGAGTGACGTGCATAATGGTGCATGACCCAAGGGGTTGATTGTCCAATGAGGTGAGGTGTAGTGGAGATGGCAGTGGCACGGTGGGCAACCCCCATTCAGAAACCAGCTCCCTATCTATAAGGTTCCCTGCTGATCTGGAAGATATCATTGCAGTAGAAATGGAAGATAAGGAATAACCAGTCACCGTTATGGGAATTAAAAACAATGGTTTTGTGATAGGAGATGACGTCATACTCACGGAGCGGCGAAGTGAGTCATACCGCCTACATAGGGAGCCGCCAGGAGATCTGTGTTCCGTGGTGGTGTAGGGGGTGTTGCCCATCTCCATGGGTGAGGACTCAGAATCAGGGCGGCTTCCATAACTTAGGTGGGGTGAGCGTCGAAGCTCCGGGAGGTGTTAGGGAACGCTGTCTCTCTCGCAGCATTTCAACGGATGGACGTGGTGATAAGGGTATCAAGGTCCATCTCATCGTCCCGACATGCGAGTTCCGTCTTAATGTCCTCCCGTAAGCCTCTCCTGAAGGCTGTGCGCAGAGCATGCTCATTCCAGCCGGAAGACGCCGCCACCGTGCGAAAGCTCAAAGCGTACTCGGACGCGGGCCCCTCTCTCTGTTGTAGATGGAGGAGACGCTCACCACCGTCCTTTCCCTCCGTGGGATGATCAAACACCGCCCTGAATCGAGCGAGGAAGGTGGGGTAGGGTAGCGTCACTGCCTCCTCTCCTTCCCAGACTGCCGTGGCCCAATCCAGCGCCTTCCCCTTAAGAAGCGAAATCACCAGCGCTATCCTGGCTTGGTCAGATGGATATGCCCCAGGCTGACGCGCCAGATAAAGTGAAACCTGTAGCAGGAAGCCGCTACATTTAGTAGTTTTACAGTCAAAGTGCTCCGGCAGGGCGAGGGTTCCCGCAGAAGTGGGTGATAGTCCGGGGACAGGTGGATTGGAGGCACTCGCCGCTCCCTGTGGTAGAACCGGAGCCCTGGGCAGATTATGCAGAGTTTGGAGCACTTCCTGCATGGTGACGTTCAACTGGGCAAGCTGCTGCTGGTGCTGGTCGAGGCACTGGGAAACTCCTGCTGCATCCATTTTCGTTTGGTGTGTGATTCTGTGACGAGTACTGAGGATACGAAGAGGCAGGACGCAGACGCAGGAATTAACAAGGTCAAGGTTTACTCAAACAATGACAAAGAGAATTAACAAAGATAGAGTACATGACATGAAGCAAAACAATCACACACAACATCCTACAGAACAGTCCAGGTCTAAATAGGGGAAGTGATGAGATGATGAGGTGCAGGTGCGCTGGAGGTGATTAGGGTGCGTTGGGATTCCATTCCGGTGTTGCCGAGGTGGTGCGCTCAGACCGGTGGCTCAGTAGACCGGCGAATCAGAGCACCGGAGGGGAGCAACGGGAGGAGACGTGACATACAGTAGCGTAGTCCTATGTTTTCAAGCCAAAATGGAGAAGTACTGTAGAAGGCAATGCTACTAGGCCTCAAGGACATGATGAGCGCATCAGTTCAGCCATCTGACTGAGAGAGTGAGAGAGAGAGGGAGAGAGAGAAAGAGAGAGAGAGAGAGCCCCGGGCCTGGCCAGGGAGAAAACAGATGGACAGATGAATGGTGGTCAGGTGTCACCCACACTGACTCCTCTCCTCTCTAGTTGACTGATGATGCTGATGTCTGCCATGTTTGGCAGGTCATTCACACAGATGGTGTGTACCTGATCGTCCCGCTGCCTTCTGGTCGGATGTGGGATCCCGTGCAGGGCCTGACACACCAGCAACTCGAGCTGAGCATCTTCGGGAATCGGGAGCTCGAGCAGACAAAGCCTTCAGCTTGGATTAGCGATGGGGCCATTCTCAGCGACTACAAATTGTTGGTGGTTGGTGTATGAGTCGATGACTAAATGGCTTTGACAGTCAGAAACGATTTAGTTAAATAGCTAATTAATTAAATGCATTGCATATTTTTTTATGTGATTTATTTTTTATAAAACAGTTGGATATAGAGTATGTAAAAACTCTATTTAGCAGTCTATCACAACCCAGCTATTATAGAACAATCAGCCATAATAATAAGGAGTCATCTTAGACTTAATTCCCTCCTAAGTCAAAATAAAGAACTGCATGGCATCGTCCTCTCTATAATGGAAGTCTCATTCCATTGATATAACAACACAAAGGGAGTGTTCATTGTGTTGTATGATTTAAACTTGTTGGTATGCAACAAATACAGTAAACAGAGAATAGACTTGGCTATGATTGACCTTTGTTTTATTGATTTTTGCGGGGGCTTCTGGTTTCTGGTTCTGGCTCTAGGTCTCTTTGTGTGTCACTACAGCAGAGGCCAGAGAGCTCTGGACGCTTAGAAAATATGGGGAATATGCTGATATGCTGAACAGAGTGGTTATAATGCCCCAATTAGGGTTGCACATCAACACAGTACATCCCAGAGCAATAGCTTCTCACAGACAGAATGGCTTTCCCCACAGATAACCATGAACAAAGGAGTACATTTGAATAGTACAGTAGGCCAACCGTAATGACGATGCAAAATACAGACAGAGACATCAGAGTGAAAAAACCCCATTGATGTGTAATTTAATATTCTATATAAGCAGCTGTTAATTTAGCTATTGTTGTTCTACTGATTGTGATGTCAGTGTGTGTTTTTTTTTTTTTTTGGGGGGGGGGATACACATTATTAGCAAAGGGAATACTACTGTAACACACACACCGATAGAGTTCAAATGCAGTACAGTATTTTAATGACCCAAGTGAATGCTCTTTTTTATTTTTTTTATTTAACCTTTATTTAACCAGGTAAGCCAGTTGAGAACAAGTTCTCATTTACAACTGCGACCTGGCCAAGATAAAGAAAAGCAGTGCGATAAAAATAACAACACAGAATTACATATGGGGTAAACAAAACATAAAGTCAAAAATACAACAGAAATATATATATATACAGTGTGTGCGAATGTAGTAAGTTATGGAGGTATCTCCTGAGTGTCGCAGTGGTCTAAGGCACTGCATTGCAGTGCTAGCTGTGCCACTAGAGATCCTGGTTTGAATCCAGGCACTCCCGGGAGACCCATGGGGCGGCGCACAATTGGCCCAGCATCGTCCAGGGTAGGGGAGGGAATGGCGGGAAGGGATGTAGCTCAGTTGGTAGAGAATGGCGTTTGCAACGCCAGGGTTGTGGGTTTGATTCCCACGGGGGGCCAGTATGAAAAATAAAAAAAATAATGTATGCACTCACTAACTTTAAGTCGCTCTGGTTAAGAGCGTCTGCTAAATGACTAAAAAATAGGTAAGGCAATAAATAGGCCATAGTGCAAAATAGTTAAAATTTGGTATTAACACTGGAATGATATTGTGCAAAAGATGATGTGCAAATAGAGATACTGGGGTGCAAATTAGCAAAATAAATAACAATATGGGGATGAGGTAGTTGGGTGGGCTAATTTCAGAATGGCTGTGTACAGGTGCAATGATCGGTAAGCTGCTCTGACAACTGACGCTTAAAGTTAGTGAGGGAGATAAGAGTCTCCAGCTTCAGAGATTTTTGCAGTTCTGGAAGGAATGGTGGCCAAAGGACATGTTGGCTTTGGGGATGACCAGTGAGATATATCTGCTGGAGCGCAGACTACGGGTGGGTGTTGCTATGGTGACCAGTGAGCTAAGATAAGATGGGGATTTGCCTAGCAGTGATTTATAGATGACCTGGAGCCAGTGGGTTTGGCGACGAATATGTAGTGAGGGCCAGCCAACAAGAGCATACAGGTCACAATGGTGGGTAGTATATGGGGCTTTGGTGACAAAACGGATGGCACTGTGATAGACTACATCCAATTTGCAATTATTTTGTAAATGACATCGCCGAAGTCAAGGATCGGTAGGATAGTCAGTTTTACGAGGGCATGTTTGGCAGCATGAGTGAAGGAGGCTTTGTTGCGAAATAGGAAGCCGATTCTAGATCTAACTTTTGATTGGAGATGCTTAATGTGAGTCTGTAAGGAGAGTTTACAGTCTAACCAGACACCTAGGTATTTGTAGTTGTCCACATACTCTAGGTCAGAACCGCCGAGAGTAGTGATTCTAGTCGGGTGGGCGGGTGCAAGCAGCGTTCGGTTGAAGAGCATGCATTTCGTTTTACTAGTGTTTAAGAGCAGTTGGAGGCTACGGAAGGAGTTTTGTATGGCGTTGAAGCTCGTTTGGAGGTTTGTTAACACAGTGTCCAATGAAGGGCCAGATGTATACAAAATGGTGTCGTCCGCATAGAGGTGGATCGAGCGTCACCAGCAGCAAGAGCGACATCATTGATATACACAGAGAATAGAGTCGGCCTGAGAATTGAACCCTGTGGCACCCCCATAGAGACGGCCAGAGGTCCAGACAACAGGCCCTCCGATTTGACACATTGAACTCTATCTGAGAAGTAGTTGGTGAACCAGGCGAGGCAGTCATTAGAGAAACCAAGGCTATTTTGTCTGCCAATAAGAATGCGGTGGTTGATAGAGTCGAAAGCCTTGGCCAGGTCGATGAAGATGGCTGCGCAGTACTGTCTTTTATCGATCGCGGTTATAATATCATTTAGGACCTTGAGCGTGGCTGAATGTACGGTGGGATTCGAAATGGTCGGTGATCTGTTTGTTAACTTGGCTTTCAAATACTTTCGAAAGGCAGGGCAGGATGGATATAGGTCTGTAACAGTTTGGATCTAGAGTGTCACCCCCTTTGAAGAGGGGGATGACCACGGCAGCTTTCCAATCTCTGGGGATCTCAGACGTTACGAAAGAGAGGTTGATCAGGCTAGTAATAGTGGTTGCGACAATTTTGGCGGCTATTTTTAGAAAGAAAGGGTCGTAGCAAAATGCTTGTTGAAATTCTCGATTATTGTAGATTTATCGGTGGTGACAGTGTTTCCTAGCCTCAGTGCAGTGGGCTGTTGGGAGGAGGTGCTCTTATTTTCCATGAACTTTACAGTGTCCCAAAACATTTTGGAGTTAGTGCTACAAGATGCAAATTTCTGTTTGAAAAAGCTAGCCTTTGCTTTCCTAACTGATTGTGTATATTGGTTCCTGACTTCCCTGAAAAGTTGCATATCGCGGGGTCTGTTTGATGCTAATGCAGTACGCCACAGGATGTTTTTGTGCTGGTCAAGGGCAGTCAAGTCTGAGGAGACCCAGGGGCTGTTCTTAGTTCTGAATTTTTTGAATGGGGCATGCTTATTTAAGATTGAGAGGAAAGCACTTTTAAAGAACAACCAGGCATCCTCTACTGACGGAATGAGGTCAATATCCATCCAGGATACCCGGGCCAGGTCAATTAGAAAGGCCTGCTTGCTAAAGTGTTTTAGGGAGCGTTTGACAGTGATGAGGGGTGGTCGTTTGACCGCGGACCCATTACGGACACAGGCAATAAGGCAGTGATCGCTGAGATCCTGGTTGAAGACAGCGGAGGTGTATTCAGAGGGTAAATTTGTCAGGATGATATCTATGAGGGTGCCCATGTTTACGGATTTAGGGTTGTACCTGGTAGGTTCGTTGATAATTTGTGTGAGATTGAGGGCATCTAGTTTAGATTGTAGGTTGGCCGGGGTGTTAAGCATATCCCAGTTTAGGTCACCAAGCAGTACGAACTCTGAGGATAGATGGGGGGCAATCAGTTCACATATGGTGTCCAGGGCACAGCTGGGGGCTGAGGGGGGTCTGTAGCAAGCGGCAACAGTGAGAGACTTATTTCTGGAAAGGTGGATTTTTTTGAAGTAGAAGCTCAAACTGTTTGGGCACAGACCTGGATAGTACGATAGAGCTCTGTATGCTATCTCTACAGTAGATTGCAACCCCACCCCCTTTGGCAGTTCTATCGAGACGGAAAATGTTGTAGTTGGGGTTGACATTTGGTGGCCTTCCTAAGCCAGGATTCAGACACTGCTAGAACATCAGGTTGGCGGAGTGTGCTAACGCAGTGAATAACTCAAACTTAGGGAGGAGGCTTCGGATGTTAACGTGCAAGAATCCAAGGCTTTTATGGTTACAGAAGTCAACAAATGATAGCGCCTGGGGAGTAGGAGTAATACTGGGGGCTACAGGGCCTGGGTTAACCTCTACATCACCAGAGGAACAGAGGAGGAGTATAATAAGGATACGACTAAAGGCTTTAAGAACTCATCTTCTAGTGCGTTGGGTACAGAGAAAAAAAAGGGCAGATTTCCGGGCGTTGTAGAATAGATTCAGGGCATTATGTACAGACAAGGATATGGAAGGATATGAGTACAGTGGAGGTAAACCTAAGCGTTGGGTAACGATGAAGGAGATAGCATCACTGGAGGCACCGATTGAGTCGGTATCCGTGTGTATGGGGTTGGGACAAAGGAGCTATCTAAGGCAGGTTAAGCTGGGCTGGGGGATCTACAGTGAAATAGTACAATAAGAAATAACCGAAACAGCAATAAGCAAGGCATATTGGCATGGGAGAGAGGCATAAAGCAATCACAGGTGTTAATTTGAGCTAAGACAACAGCTGGTAATGGCGACAAAGTTTGGTCTGAGGCTAAACATACAGTCCAGCAGGCATCAGCTGTATAGCTGAGTTATCATAAGGTCTGGTGAACAGCAATAGGAGAGTTTGGAGGTAGTTCGGGGGCTGCTACAGCACTGGCGAGCAAGAGGCCACGGCTTGTGTGTGCTAGCGGGCCGGGGCTAGCAGATGGATCTTCGTGGTCGACGTCGTAACGGGAAGCCTGTTGAAACCACATCAGACGATTTCGTCGGCAGACCAGTCGTGTTGGATCGGCGGGGCTTCGTGTCAACACTAGGAGGTCCCGTCCGGTTGACAGAGTGGTAGATAGCCGGGAGATGGGCCTGGCTCGAGCGTAGCTCAAGGCTGATTAGAAAACAACAACATCCATTTGGTTGCAGCTAGCTAGTTGCGATGATCCGGTGTTAAAGGTCCAGTGATTCAGTTATTCCGGCAGAAAAAACGATATGTTCTGGGTCGATAACGCGCTGTGCAGACAGTGCAGACTGGCCGATAATAGTCCAGGCTAGAGCTGGCTGGTAGGTAGTGCAGGCCATGGACAATGGTGAAAAACCGCTAATGGTGGCTAATAGCAAGTAGCTAGTTAGCTGGCTACTCCCGTCCGGTAGACAGAGAGGTAGATAGCTGGGATATGGGCCTGGCTCGAGGCTAGCTCAAGGCTAACTGGTGCTTGCTTCGGGGGCAGTGGTGATTAGTGGACAACAGCAACATCCATTCGGTTGCGGCTAGCTAGTTGCGATCCGGTGTTAATGTCCAGTGATTCAGTTATTCCGGCAGAAAATCAGATGTTCTGGGTGAAAACCGCTAATGGTGGCTAATAGCAAGTAGCTAGTTAGTTTCAACTGGAGATTCTAGATAAAAGGTAAGTCAATAATAGAATCCGTTCCACATTGAGTGAGGCGGGTTGCAGGAAAGTATATTTTGTATAAGGATGAAAAGTGTGATAGGGAAATATGTACGAAAAATACAAAAAAATACAAAAAACAGGCTATTTACACGGACACACAACAAAGAACACGACCGCACTGCTACGACATCTTGGATTGCACAGACTTACTGTACTGTAAGCTTGTAATGAGAGCTAAACGTGCTAGAGTGAAAAATTAAACAATATCAATGCTCTACTTTTTTTTTTTATCCTCCAAACAGTTCAGAGACGGAGAGAACCAAGAGAGAACCACTAACAGATAATGAGGAGGGCTCTTATGAAATCATCGCATGGACATACATTACCCCTTAAAAACACACAGCTACTGTAGCTTCATGAGCCTCTCTACCAAATGGGTAAAGCTGCAAGATCACAGACAAAGAGTTGCCTAATTAGACCCGAATCTCCTTGATTTGCCAGCGACGCTTAAAGGGAGTGGTTTGTTTAGCTGTTGTTTTTCTGAATCTCTGTGATCTAGGTCCAGTCCTACAGAGCTCTGAGCACATTAGTAAAAGCCACTCTAGACCGAAGGCGACAATTGCAGAATAAGGATAAGGATACCCCTTCGAGCTAGAGAACATTGTGCTGCTCATGCTCTTATTATTATTCTCAGCAAAGTTATTATGGCCCAAGAAGAAGTAATGGAAAACAGCTTGAAGAGAACTTTGAGTTCATTTCTTCATGGGAGAGGAAATGCTAACGAGTTGAGGGAGAATGAAAGGGTAGAAATGCTAATAGGGTATGTTGCCGATAGTGGAATAAGGTCCTTTAAATTGTACAAAAGTTTTAGTTCAATTGTCCAGAAATGTTTATAATAAATAATCAGACTGTAAAAAAATGGCCATCTTGAGAAAGAGTTTTCCCACTGGTCACAGACGTCATTTCAATGTCTAGTTTTGATTTACATTTGATTGAGTTGTCAACTAATGTGAATTCAACATGAAATCAACAAGAATTTGAAGCGTGTCATTGGATTTAGGTTAAAGGTTGCGTGAAAAAAGACAGCAATTTCATAATTTCCTTACGTTGCTGACTTTTTGTAAATCCAATCAGTTTTCCACGTTGATTCAACGTCATCACATTGACTTTTGAAATGTTTTTTTTATTGTGGAAACAACTTTGATGTAACCAGTTTGTGCCCAGTGGGTTGGTTCTCTGTTTGACACGACAGCAAAGGAGAGAGAAAACAAGGCATCAAATCTGGAAACGGTATTGGTTCCATCAACTGATGGAATTCAATAGGACTCATCAACCTTGGTCTAGTAGCCTAGAAAATCAATGGGATTTGGGCTATAGAGGAATGGTAGTAGTTAAACATTCCAGGAATCAATAGTGCAATAATCGTATTGGGAGAATGTTCACAATGAGTACATGTGATGTGTGATGCTACGCAGGATTTACATTCCTTGGTATTGAAACAGTCTCAAAGATATGTGAAAGCTCCTGTAGAATATAAACTAAAATTATATTGATGGATCCAGTATCAACTAAACCAGTGATAACCATAACAACAACTATTTTCACAACCTCAAATGAACCTTAAATGAACCCAAACATGCAATTCAGAATAATTTAAAGTCGACTGTTTGGTGCAGTCACCACAGAACAGCTTGTATTCATTAATTATATGCGAAACCATAAATTCAAGATCCCTGTCTTTGTCTTTGTCAGTCGTTCACTACGCAGAGACCCAGCATCATATTCAATGAAGAGAGAAACAAAGGGAATAATTGCCTATGATGGAAACACTGTTTATTATGTGCATAGACATGTCGCACGGCTCATGGAAAATGGATGAAGATTATCAAACTCTGTCACAATGTGTGTGTGTAACGGAGATAAGAAAGTGCTGTAAGCTCACTACACAGTTAGCTTGAAATGTTGCCAATAGTGCTATCGAATTGGATCAAGCGGGCGGTCATATGTTAGCAAGGCAGAGGGCCCCGGGTTCGAGCCGTGGTACTAACATTTTACCTCTATGTTGTACTCAGAGAGGAAGGAAGCTAATATTGCTAAGCTATCACACTGATATCGGTTTTATGGGCAGAGCAGTTTAAATCAACTAAAGTTGTTTAATCAACATACAGATAAAGCCTGTAGTTTGACCGGCAATATTGTGTAATAACAAAATGTGTTACATTAACAACAGGCGTGAGAAGTATCAACACATGACAAGATGTGGTGCTGTCATGAAAACTGTAGGGTATTCTGGCTCAGGCAAATAAAATGGATGGATCTATGATACATAATACACTGAATAAGTAATTATTTATTTGTTTTACTGTCCTTGACTCCTAGTGACAGAAGGTGCTGTCTGACAATTGTGGCCCATCAGAGATATCTGCAGAGGGCTGTTAAATTCAGGCAGCACCTCAAGGCGTAACATTTCCTCATGTTTGTACAGTACATCATCATTCAAGCTGCCTGCCACATAAACAAACTACCTCAATGTGACATATTCAACTGCAGATCCCCTTTGCCTTTAAAATGTCGACCCTTTCTTCACCTCCATTCCTTCAACAGCCCATCTGTTGTTCTATGAGGAGTGTTAATTTCACCTACTCCCTCCTCTCCTCCTCCTCCTCCACTCCATCCAATCTTTCTCTTTTTCTCCAGGCCCCACTGCTACTGTTCATCAAACTGAGGAATAACTTTTCTCTGTCTCTCGCTTATCTTCACTCACCATCATATTACACCCAGCCTTTCATCTATCTTCCTCTCTTCCTTGCCCCATCCTCCCCCCCTCCTCCCCCATCACCAGTGCGCCTAGCAGTAGCTGTCTTTAACCCGGACAGTGCTGGTGTCAGGGCATGTTTCCCTTCTCTTGAAACAGGCTACAAGTGCTACCAGGAGATAGAGTGTGAAATAGATGGTGTGCTCTGGCCTTGAGTAATAACCCTATAGAAAGAGAGAAAGAGAGAGAGTGTGTGTGTGTGTTTGTGGGTGTGAGAGAGAGAGAGAGAGAGAGAGAGAGAGAGAGAGAGAGAGAGAGAGAGAGAGAGAGAGAGAGAGAGAGAGAGAGAGAGAGAGAGAGAGAGAGAGAGAGAGAGAGAGAGAGAGAGAGAGAGAGAGAGAGAGAGAGTGAGAGAGAGAGAGAGAGAGAGAGAGAGAGAGAGAGAGAGAGAGAGAGAGAGAGATACAGTGGCGTGTCTTCATATTACGCTAACTTTCCCAAAATTCCCTGGTTTCCCAGATTTTTTTTTTTTGGGGTTTATCCAATTTGGTTGATAAAATGTTACCCCAATTTTTCCTCCCCAATTTCGTGGTATCCAATTGTGTAGTTACGACCTTGTCTCATTGCGGCAACTCCACCGGGTTTCTGCTATCTTGTCAACTCCTTATGGAACCGTGATGCCAAATATGTTTGAAACAGACTGGCACCCAGGCTAGAGAAGGACTTAATGTGACTGAAATAAATAGTAAAGTCAGTGCTACCTATATACAAGTATCAACCAATCAGCTTTGAGCTGAGCTCAACTGTGGCTTGTCCTGGCGTAGCAAAACAGCCCCCAAGGGAGGCCAGTTTGGATTTGGCTTCACACCAATCAAATCACATCCTAAGCAAAACGTCATCATTGTCAGAAAAGCGTGTCTGTTTCTGGTCTGCTTGTGTTGATGTCCTGCAGTAGCGAACTTGCTAAATCATCCCTCTCCTAAGCCATGGATGGAGATGGGGATTTGGACTTGTGGTTTTGACTTAATTCTCTGTACAGGCCAATGATTATGACACCGATTCTGATGTAACCATAAATTTATATATTGTACCACTGGCCTGAGACAATTGAAGTTCAATATGTATCCTAGATGTAGCCTAGTAGGCTCACATTAACTAGCTAGCTAACTTACCTGGTTCATTGTTGCCCATGCGGGGAAGTTAGGCTCACAAGCATAGACTGTTTTGCCAACTTAAAAGAGAGGAGGATGGCATTGGCTTTTAACTAGTCTAGTAGGGTGAGTCAAAAAAGTATAATTATTGCGCATGCACACACACACACAAATCAGTGCCATGGACAGCCACATGATATTTAGCAACATTGATTGCTTTCAGTGTATTAAACTAAGCATGTATAGCTTTGTTGATTTTAAGTTGAAATGGTGCTGGAATAGTGGAGGAAGTGCTCCTGTTGTCTTTGTGCTGACTTGCGTTAACTCTGTGGTTCTAAATCAGTAGTTGTTTAGTAAACTGTTGAAAACATTTAAGTTGCTTAACCATGCTGCAGGTCATATAACTGTTTGTTACATGCAATAGACTTCATTGGACAGATGTTGCTCTCTGGTTTTTGATGAAACAAACATATGTGTAGTTGAATTTATTCCACCACTGTGACTGTCTTTTTGTTGTCTCGGCCATATTGTATATCATGGTGGCGTATGAACGAATGGGTTATAGCGCAAATATCACAACATAGGTCGTAATATGGCTTTTTTACTGGCTTGGCTTGGCTTCCTCAGTGATATTAACCCTGCACCGCTACTAGAGAGATATATAGAGAGAGAGATAGTGAGAGAGAGCGCCATGGCCAACCATGCAGCTTTCAGCCGTTTAAGGTTTTTCTCCCTGGTGATTTCTTAGCCCCTAACATGACTGTCATGTATTACCTTTTTCACCTCTTTGAAATCAAAAGCTGAATGAGGAGTGCAGATTGACAGACAATTTAATTGGTCCATAAGAGGAGCACTTATACGTCACAGTAGGCCTACCATCTAGCCTGTAGCAGAGGGCAATATCATTCTTAATGGCACAGAAAACTGTAGCATATCCAAGGTTCTGGTAGAGGCCAATGGAGTGCACAGAGACACAGGGGTCTTGTGACATTTATCAAAAAAAGGCCAGGACAAATTGGCACTGAACTCACTGCTCTGCACCAAAATATGATTGGGCATACTGGTGCAATATGGTCTCCATTCATCATCCAGCTATACTGTAGGGTTCTGCGTTCTGCACATCTATGAGGTTTTCATAATCCGCCCAATAATTGTAAAGTGCCTTTGGGTCCCTGTATGAATGAAAGACTGTGTATAAAATGCACTGCACTAAATTCATATAATCCATCAGGTGTGTGAGATTGGCCCTCTCTGGCTGTTGTCAACTGCATAGCAATCTATTTATGCTCCAGGTCGTGCTAAGCAATCATTTGTATGCAGAATCACAGAGGGGCAAAAAAAAAATGCGTGGCTTTGCTTTGTCCTCTCACTCAAAGAATAGCCAATTTCACTTACATTTGGCCCCTCTGATTCAAACACATGCATTGGATTTATTTGAAAATTTCATTTCAAATGACTAAGCAACAGCTTGCCTCGCCTTTTAATCAGTATAAAAGTGACATACGCTTGTACTGACAAGGATACTATAATAGTATTCATATTTGCAAATACGATAAGCACCTCTGAAGAGCCCCATGAATGTGTGGCTGGACCACTATCAACCAAATGAGGTTACTGACACAGCTCGCTGGAGCAACCGCACTGCACATGCTCAGAAGAGGCAGTAACTCAGAGTGTAAGACTGAGAATGAGACTCTGAAGAAACACATCATCGTCGTATAATCACAATCTGTATGATGTCTTGTTAAACATATCATTACATTTACATTTACATTTACGTCATTTAGCAGACGCTCTTATCCAGAGCGACTTACAAATAGGTGCATTCACCTTATAGCCAGTGGGATAAGCACTTTACAATGTTTTTATTTTATTTTATTTTTATGTCTTTAATGTCTTATCCTATCCCAGGTATTCCTTAAAGAGGTGGGGTTTCAAATGTCTCCGGAAGGTGGTGAGTGACTCCGCTGTCCTGGCGTCGTGAGGGAGCTTGTTAAACCATTGGGGTGCCAGAGCAGCGAACAGTTTTGACTGGGCTGAGCGGGAACTATGCTTCCGCAGAGGTAGGGGAGCCAGCAGGCCAGAGGTGGATGAACGCAGTGCCCTCGTTTGGGTGTAGGGACTGATCAGAGCCTGAAGGTACGGAGGTGCCGTTCCCCTCACAGCTCCGTAGGCAAGCACCATGGTCTTGTAGCAGATGCGAGCTTCAACTGGAAGCCAGTGGAGTGTGCGGAGGAGCGGTGTGACGTGAGAGAACTTGGGAAGGTTGAACACCAGACGGGCTGCGGCATTCTGGATGAGTTGTAGGGGTTTAATGGCACAGGCAGGGAGCCCAGCCAACAGCGAGTTGCAGTAATCCAGACGGGAGATGACAAGTGCCTGGATTAGGACCTGTGCCGCTTCCTGTGTAAGGCAGGGTCGTACTCTCCGAATGTTGTAGAGCATGAACCTACAGGATCGGGTCACCGCCTTGATGTTAGCGGAGAACGACAGGGTGTTGTCCAGGGTCACGCCAAGGCTCTTCGCACTCTGGGAGGAGGACACAACGGAGTTGTCAACCGTGATGGCGAGATCATGGAACGGGCAGTCCTTTCCCGGGAGGAAGAGCAGCTCCGTCTTGCCGAGGTTCAGCTTGAGGTGGTGATCCGTCATCCATACTGATATGTCTGCCAGACATGCAGAGATGCGATTCGCCACCTGGTTATCAGAAGGGGGAAAGGAGAAGATTAGTTGTGTGTCGTCAGCGTAGCAATGATAGGAGAGGCCATGTGAGGATATGACAGAGCCAAGTGACTTGGTGTATAGCGAGAATAGGAGAGGGCCTAGAACTGAGCCCTGGGGTATCATCGTTGTATAATCCCAATCTGTTTTTTTTCCTATAACTTTTTATAGAAATAAAACAGTTCTTTTTTACTCCTTTATAGTACAAACAAATAAGAGTGGGTTTGTAGTGCCATAGATAATTACAGTGAACCCTTTGCATCCAACACTTTCTGTCTGCCTCTCACTGAACAAACACATACCTCCTGGGTCACCTTTAAGTTGGAATCAAATGTGTGAATTTTCTTAATGCAAAAAAATGAACAAGATATAGCATCAAACACAGATAGAGAGGAGAGAGAGGGAGAGAGAGAGAGAGAGAGAGAGAGAGAGAGAGAGAGAGAGAGAGAGAGAGAGAGAGAGAGAGAGAGAGAGAGAGAGAGAGAGAGAGAGAGAGAGAGAGAGAGAGAGAGAGAGAGAGAGAGAGAGAGAGAGAGAGAGAGAGAAAGGAGAGAGAGAAAGAAAGAAAGAAAGGAGAGAGAGAGAGAGAGGGGAGAGATAGTGAGAGAGAGGAGAGGGGGAGAGCGCATGAGAGAGAGAGAGACAGAGAGAGAGAGAAAGAAAGGAGAGAGAGAGAGAGAGAGAGAGAGAGAGAGAGAGGGGAGAAGGGAGGGAGAGAGAGAGAGAGACTGGAAGAGGAGGGGAAATTAGGAGCTCTACACAGGCTGCATTTTTATACACTGCCTCCATGTCCCAAGAGACTCAGCCCGGTCTGAGTGCTGTCTTTGATAAGGTGTAATTATGGGTAATGTAGGATGACAAGGGCACACAACCGCAAAACAGCCACCATTACATCGCTCAGCGAGTACATCACATCACCCTGCCCCTGACAAATACAAACACTCAGGTGCACACACCTTGAGTATGCACACACACACACACACACACAGTCTACCCCCCCACATGTGTATGTTAGATTAGTCATAAATAGTGTACACACACAGCAGGTAACAGAGCTGTAGATGACCTCCTGCTGTGTTCACAGTAAACAGTAAGACACAGTCATCAATACTGTTAGTATACAAATGGTTGGCTGGTATGCCCTCACCCGTCTGAGCGGGTCGGCTGTGAATGCCCTCACCCGCAAGTACAATTATGCTGACTGTGATTTGGGTTCTGACCCTCCACAGGACGTCCGGTAAGAACAATATTGATGCTTCTCTTTTCAGGGTTTTATTTCCTTTTCCTTTTCACCAACACACATTAAGCACACACACTTTTTGTCATATAACATGAATCTTGACTGGGAGTGAATCTTGGTGGAATAGTACTTGTGTTACTCCGAATAAATTGTGGTTCACATTCAGGTATTCTTGTTACTGTCCACAATAAAAATAGTTATTCGGACAACGATAACACTCTGACCTGAGTGGGTGGGTGCAGTGTCCAGATGTGCCTTTCCAAGTGCTCTGATTGGTTGGGAATGGCAGGACCATGATGGGTGAGAGATAACTAAGGTAGGCTGAACAGCCAAACTAACGGGACTCAAGGGAAACTGAAGGGAGGGAAATGTAGGTAGAGAGGAGTGGAGCAGGACAGCCTTTTTTACAGTTAGATCCCCTCATTGTGACCAGTCTGACCAGGCGTGGGCATTCATATCCTGCTATGAGAGTCAGTTTTAACCCATGCTGATGCATAAGCAAACCAAAAAGAACTAATCACAGCTAATGAATGCATGCTCATGCCGTCCTATGAGGCACAGTACTCTATGGTGCAACTACTGCAAAGCCTCTGCACTTGACTCCTGTATTTGACTGTCAACACTTTATTTCCCCTGTGTTGATAGATTTCCCCTGGCCTGCTCTGGTCCCTCTCCTGGTTTTGCACTGTGTGGCCGACCAGCAAAACGACCTGGTGATATATAGGACCAGGCCACACTGGGAGATCAACGTGTACTGTGGGGCTGTGGGAGAGTGTGGGGACCCTTACAGTATAAGCCCTGCTGAACTGCATGGAATAATGACAAACTCCCATTCCCCATCCCCCGTACTGTATCAGAGGGTAGCCTGGAGAGAGAGAACTCCCTAAGCATAAATAATAGGTGTCCTCCACCACCTCCCTCCATTCCCATTCTCTCCCTCTCTCTGCCACTGGCCCACTTCTGTGGCGCTCGCCCACTCCTCTCCATTCCACCCTTCCTTCCCCCTCTCCCTAACGCCTGGTAAACCACCTGTGGGTGACTGTGCACCCTACTATCATGTCTCCTGTTCGTATCCTTACAGCACAAGGACAAACCCCAGCAGTGGCAGAACAGAATACACCCTGGGGAAACACAGTTATTATTCAGTGGTAATGAGAATAATGCTACCGGAGGAGTGAAGAGGAGAAGCAAGAAGAAAAGAAGAGGGGAATATAAAATATAGATAGCTAATAAGAGAGAATGGGAGAGAGAGAGAGAGAGGGAAAGAACGAGCGGGAGAGAGAGCGAGAGGAGATGTTGTACCTCTACTCTGCCTCATCTACGATAAACACCAGAGGCATAAAGGTAACTATGCATGTATATATTTTATTTAACAACTCTCCAGTGCGGTGGTGTGTGTGTGTGTGTGTGTGTGTGTGTTCGTGGCGGTGTTCTTGTCATGCTGATCTGTTTAATTACTGAAAGAGTGCTTACAGGTCACATCGAGCTGTATCCCTGAGAGAGAATCCTCTCTGCCTGCCTCTCTCCAACATTAGCATGAGAAAATAACACATTATGCAATTTTATGCTTCATTATCAGTACCTGAGGGATATTTTTGTGGAAAAATGTCTGGGCAGTAGAAACAGAATACCCCACCTCCCCCCATCCCCTCATCCCCTCACCCCCCCCCCCCCCTTCCCCCCCATCCTGTCTGGAGAGTAGATGTGTTTCTTGAGAGAGGCACCTGAATTGGAGCTGTCCACAATCCATTGCAGATTGCGCTATGATTTTACGATTATTAGCAGATATGGGGCCTTTCGAAGGAGCGAAGGCTCATTCGTCAGGAAATGATTTCTCAGTTGTCCCACAAATCACAGGCACCGGCTCTGTGGCTCTGAGATCCTTCACAGCCTTATGGATCCTCTCACTGACTCTAGTTACCAGGAGGGATGGAGACACACACACATGCACACAGACACAAAGACACACAGACACCCACAGGCACGCACGCACACACAGACCACATCTTTCCTGCAACACAATAACCCATAACATACAGCCTCAAGAAATTGGCATGTTATTGGAAGAGAGGAAATATGATTCAATTATTGAACAGTGGTTTAAACCCCTCAAAGTACACATTTTTTCATGAGCTGAATTTGAATTAATTGCATGCGTTCAGAGGGGGATCCAGACAGTTCAGTTCGACAGGCCTATTTTGAATATAACCCTGGTACAAGCATGCATTAGTTATCCATGGTATATGCATTTTCCATGAGCAATTAACATTATGCATACACTTGTCTAGGCATTCCATCTATACAATCTGCATAACTTCTTTATCTCTGCCAGAGAGAGAGAGAGAAAGAGAGAGAGAGAGAGCGAGAGAGAGAGAGAGAATAATCCACAGCTTCCAACACTGCCAACTCATGTAGCTACAGTCCTTTGACAGTCCTTTAGAATTCACATACCATTGTCTGCAATGTTGTAACACTCTGGCTCCACGGACCTTTATTCTTGAGCCAGGGTTGTTCATGTTCATTTGTTTTGGGTGTATTTCTATGTTGGGGTGTCTAGGTTGTGGTATTTCTATGTTGGGTGTTTGTATTCATTGACTCCCAATCGGAGGTAACGAGTGTCAGCTGTTCGGCTCGTTATCTCTGATTGGGAGCCATATTTAGGCTGTATGTTGTCCTGTGGGGTTTGTGGGTTTTTGTTTCCTTGTTGCTGTCGTTATCAGTAGTGGAACTTCACGTATCGTTCTTTGTTGTTTTTCTCTCGTGTTGCACTTTAAGTAAATAAAGTCATCATGTTTCTCGGAACACGCGCTGCGCTTTGGTCTCATCATTCACACGATCGTGACAGAAAAACCCACCAAAAAAGGACCAAGCAGCGCGTCCAGGAGTTATGGACGCCTCCTAAAGATTTTTGGACATGGGAGGAGATCCGGGCTGGAAAGGGTCCTTGGGCACAACCGGAGGAGTATCACCGCCCTCGGGAAGAGCTGGAGGCAGCCAAAGCCGAGAGGAGGTGGTACGAGGAGGCAGCGCGAAGGCGAGGCTGGAAGCCCGTGGAAGAGAGGCAACCCCAAAAAGTTTTTGGGGGGGGGCACATGGCTTGGGTGGCTGGGCAGCAGGAAGCTGCCACAGGGAGTATAGGTGAGAGGGCTAACGGAGTACGGGAGCCATTGGCGAGAAGAGGCAGGGATGTGTGTGTGGCACGGCGTGAAGGACTGAGGTGTGTTGCCAGTCCGGTCCGGCCCGTTCCTGATCCTCGGTTGAGGCCAGTGGTGTGTGTTCCCGGTATGGACCGGCCTGTTCCTACTCCACGCACCAGGGATACGGTGCGCTTCGCCAGCTCGGCCCGGCCTGTTCCGGCCACTCGCACCAGGGATACGGTGTGCGTCGCCAGCTCAGCCCTGCCTGTTCCTACTCCACGCACCAGGGAGACGGTGCGCTTCGCCAGCCCAGCCCGGCCTGTTCCTACTCCACGCACCAGGGATACGGTGCGCTTCGCCAGCCCGGCCCGGCCTGTTCCGGCCACTCGCACCAGGGATACGGTGCGCGTCGCCAGCCCAGCCCGGCCTGTTCCTGCTCTCCGCACTAGGCGTGAGGTGAGTCCCCAGGGTCCAGCATGCCCTGTTCCGGCTCCCCGCACTAGGCGTTATGGGAGTCCCCAGGGTCCAGCATGCCCTGTTCCGACTCCCCGCACTAGCCCTGAGATGCGTGTCCTCAGCCCGGTACCTCCAGTTCCGGCACCACGCATCAGGCCTACGGTGCGTCCCCAGGGCCAAGCATGCCCTGTTGCTTCTCCCCGCACTAGCCCTGTGATGCGTGTCCTCAGCCCGGTACCTCCGGTTCCGGCACCACGCAACAGGCCTACGGTGCGCCTCAGAGGGCCTGAACTGTCCGTCTGCCCAACGGGGCCTGAACTGTCCGTCTGCCCAACGCCGTCTGAACTGCCCGTCTGCCCAACGCCGTCTGAACTGCCCGTCTGCCCAACGCCGTCTGAACTGCCCGTCTGCCCAACGGCGCCTGAACTGCCTGTCGGCCCAACGCCGTCTGAACTGTCCGTCTGCCCAACGCCGTCTGAACTACCCGTCTGTACAGAGCCTACAAAGCCGCCCGTCTGCCATGAGCCTTCAGCGCCGTCCGCCAGATCGGAGCCGCTAGAGCTCTCCGCCAGACAGGATCAGCCAGAGCCTTCCGCCAGACAGGATCAGCCAGAGCCTTCCGCCAGACAGGATCAGCCAGAGCCTTCCGCCAGACAGGATCAGCCAGAGCCTTCCGCCAGACAGGAGCAGCCAGAGCCTTCCGTCAGACCGGATCAGCCAGAGCCTTCCGCCAGACCGGATCAGCCAGAGCCTTCCGCCAGACAGGATCAGCCAGAGCCTTCGGCCAGACAGGATCAGCCAGATCCGTCGGCCAGCCATGAGCAGCCAGATCCGTCGGCCAGCCATGAGCAGCCAGATCCTTCAGCCAGCCATGAGCCGTTCAGCCAGGATCCGCCTGAGCCAGCCAGCCAGGATCCGCCATTCAGTCCGGAGCTGCCCCTCAGTCCGGTGCTGCCACTTAGTCAGGTACTGTTCCTTAGCCTGGTGCTGGTCCTTATCCCGGTGCTGGTCCTTAGCCCGGTGCTGCCCCTTAGCCCGGTGCTGCCCCTTAGCCCGGTGCTGCCCCTTATCCCGGTGCTGGTCCGTAGTCCGGTGTTGCCCCTTAGTCCGGTGCCGCCCCTTAACCCAGTGGGGTGTAGTGGGGGGGGTGGTAATGTGTAGGAGGCTAAGTAAGTGGGTAATGACTATGGTGGGGTGGGGACCACGACCTGGGCCAGAGCCGCCACCTGGACAGACGCCCACCCAGACCCTCCCCTAGACTGTTTGCTGGTGCGCCCGGAGGTCGCACCTTTAGGGGGGGGTAATGTAACACTCTGGCTCCACGGACCTTTATTCTTGAGCCAGGGTTGTTCATGTTCATTTGTTTTGGGTGTATTTCTATGTTGGGGTGTCTAGGTTGTGGTATTTCTATGTTGGGTGTTTGTATTCATTGACTCCCAATCGGAGGTAACGAGTGTCAGCTGTTCGGCTCGTTATCTCTGATTGGGAGCCATATTTAGGCTGTATGTTGTCCTGTGGGGTTTGTGGGTTTTTGTTTCCTTGTTGCTGTCGTTATCAGTAGTGGAACTTCACGTATCGTTCTTTGTTGTTTTCTCGTGTTGCACTTTAAGTAAATAAAGTCATCATGTTTCTCGGAACACGCGCTGCGCTTTGGTCTCATCATTCACACGATCGTGACAAATGTATCTATTCTATTGAGCATTATTGTCGCCAAAAACGGAAGACATTGCACAGCCATGTTGTGTATAGTACAGCAATGAGGTGTAGAATTGACCAAAACGCTCTCAACAACGCAGTTTGAAATATGACTTTCAGCAATATTTCACAGTCTGAAATATGTGTAGAGGGAGGTGCCATTGACAGCTCAAAACAATGGAAACACGAGCACAAGTACACACACACACACAAGTGGAGGCTCCTTAGAGGAGGAAGGGAAGGACCATCCTCCTGAGTGAATTTCATAAAAATAAAAATAGTAAAACATTGAAAAAGTTATCATTTTTAGATAAAATTATGCTAAATATACTCACGTCACCAAATAATTGATTAAAACACACTGTTTTGCAATGAAGGTCTACAGTAGCCTCAACAGCACTCTGTAGGGTAGCCCCATGGTGTAGCCGGAGGACAGCTAGCTTCCGTCCTCCTCTTGGTACATTGACTTCAATACAAAACCTAGGAGGCTCTTGCTTCTCACCCCCTTCCACAGACTTCCACAGTAATTATGACAACTTCCGGAGGATGTCCTCCAACCTATCAAGCTCTTGTAGCATGAACTGACATGTTGTCCACCCAATCAAAGGATCAGAGAATGAATCTAGTACTGAAAGCATAAGCTACAGCTAGCTAGCACTGCAGTGCATTAAATGTGGTGAGTAGTTGACTCAAAGAGAGAGAAAGACAATAGTTGAACAGTTTTCAACAAATTAATTTATTCAAAAATGAAGGAGAAGCAAGAGAGAGAGAGAGAGAGAGAGAGAGAGAGAGAGAGAGAGAGAGAGAGAGAGAGAGAGAGAGATTTTGTCATTTTTTTCACTTTCAGTTTCACTTACCTAGATAGCAAATGCAGCTGGCTAGTTTAGTTACTCAAACACCCGGCTCAAACAGAGGGATGCTATATTAGCTAGCTGGCTATGACTATATAACACAACACTGGAACTCTTCCAAGTCAAGGTAAGCTTTTGGTTTTATTAATTTATTGCCACCGGGGCCCGCCGGTGTAACTGCTTACTGACTATACACTGTAACGTTACTGCATGATTGTAGCGGGTTTACTAACGCATTACTTCTATTAGCTATGTTGACTAGGATGTTACTTTAGCTAATATGGGGACAACGGTATAGGCTGTGTGTAGAGGTTATGACATGGTTTGGCTTGGAAAGGTTTTTTCGCCTTGTCACATACAGCTGATGTGTTGTTCATTGAAGTCCACAAACGAAGGGAAAAGGTGAGAGGAGGAGAGTGCATAGAGGTGAACTGTGAAAGTGAACTGTGTTTATGAGTGATCAGGGGTGTATTCATTCCGCCGATTCTGTTGAAAAACTTTTCTTAAACGGAAGCAAACGAAACGGGGATAAAAATACCTGAATTTGTCCAATAGAAACTCTTGTTTGTAACTGTTGGACTAGATAAGCTAGATGCAGGCAAGAGTGTGCAAGGCGGTATTGAATGTCTCACTGTCTGTCCATGTGTCACTGTCTGACATCTCAATCTTTTCTCTTGGACCTGTGTGCACCTACGTTGTAAACTTTCATTCATAGGTTAGGTTGTAGCAACCTCATGATGGGTGTAGGGAAAATTTAAATATCATGTAGTAGCCTAAACCTATCGATGTTACATTGAACTGGGTGAATGGAATATGAATGACAGTCATTCAACATGCTGTAATAGAAAAAAGGCCATGCTCATGAAAATAAATAAATAATCCTCCCTCATCATAAATGACACTGACCGCCACTGACACACACACACACACACACACACATTTTTCCATCCTACTGAGAAGAACCGTCTCCCCCTTTTCTCTCAGGGGGAGGAGGTGAGCAGGGGGGAGAAGACCGGCTCTCCTGAGCCTGTATAACACAGCTACATACCAGTCTCGGCTCCGTGTGCAGTGTCTCACTGGTCCTGTCTCTGGGCGCGTTCGAGCGTATCAATTTTGTCTAGTCAGTGATCACTGTTGGTCACCACCTTTCAAAGTTTGTTGCATTATGGGGCTAAACATTTTTTACTTGCACCTACATATCTACTTCATGAACTTTACAAAAACCATGTGATCAAAGGTCATGCAGTTTGGTGAAGTCGCCTTCAAGTTGCTGCAGTTACTTTTCACCAACTGCACCATGCAGCCATTGCCTGGCTAGTGGGAGGCACTATTTGTCAGCCAATCATTAGTGTGTTTTTGGTTGACCCACACAAACGTGACCAAAGATGTGACTGAAACCTGTATGGCTCAGTTGGTAGAGCATGGCGCTTGCAATGCCAGGATTGTGGGTTTGATTCCTGCAGCCAACCATACATACAAATACATGCATGCATGACTGTAAGTCACTTTGGATAAAAGCGTTGGCTAAATGGCATAAATTATAAGGGGAAGGTAGAGGGTTTCAAACCGTGGTGAATGGCTTAATGAGGCGTGAAGAGAGGGTGGTCTCCTGCAGAGCAATTACCCGTCCCCAGGTAACGCCAGGCAGCTGTGGGCCTGGGCTGCTGATCTACGGGCTGGTGACAGGGAAAAGTACAGGCAACACCATGCCATTAGCCATCACCAGTCCTTTACGGACACTCAGACCACTCTGGACAAACAGCATGAATAACAATAAAAAGCCCACTAACCAACAAACATCCCACTGTACGGTTGCCACTGTGTGAGATCGTTTTCCTTTGAAAAGCGGCAAACAAAGCAGCATCCCTATCTCCCCTGACTATTTCCTGTCCGGCAGTAGGAGAAAGCAAATAAAAGCAGAACATGAGTTTTGTCATGCTGTGTAAGTAAAGGATAGGAGAATAGGGAAGTACACCCCATGTAGCTCAGTTGGTAGAGCATGGCGCTTGCAACGCCAGGGTTGTGGGTTCGATTCCCACGGGGGGCCAGTATGAAAAAAAGTAATGTATGCACTCACTAACTGTAAGTCGCTCTGGATAAGAGCGTCTGCTAAATGACTTAAATGTAAGTAGTGTGGTCTGATTGTGGGAGCTGGTGAGTAAGTAAATCATCTACACACGTCCCATGTGTTTCTGTACACCTCGTGCAACCTTTTGTCCTTCACTAGTCTACGACCTGAAGTGGTCTTCAGCTTTTTTATCATAAATCACACGCGATAAATTGGCCCTGTCAGAAACGTGTTGCTGTGAAGGATTAGGTAGTGGACCTACAGGTGAAGAAAAGGTTCAGCATGTACTTTTACAAAGCTGTATGTACCTTTGCTTCAACGCAATTGGGCACATATAGAATACATATAGAGTTGAAGTCGGAAGTTTACATACACTTAGGTTGGAGTCATTAAAACTAGTTTTTCAACCACTCCACACATTTCTTGTTAACAAACTATAGTTTTGGCAAGTCGGTTAGGACATCTACTTTGTGCATGACACAAGTACTTTTTCCAACAATTGTTTACAGACAGATTATATCACTTATAATTCACTGTATTACAATTCCAGTGGGTCAGAAGTTTAAATGATGTCATGGCTTTAGAAGCTTCTGATAGGCTAATTGACATCATTTGAGTCAATTGGAGGTGTACCTGTGGATGTATTTCAAGGCCTACCTTCAAACTCAGTGCCTCTTTGCTTGACAATCAAAAGAAATCAGCCAAGACCTCAGAAAAAAAATTGCAGACCTCCATAAATTTGGTTCATTCTTGGGAGCAATTTCCAAACGCCTGAAGGTACCACGTTGATCTGTACAAACAATAGTACGCAAGTATAAACACCATGGGACCACGCAGCCGTCATACCGCTCAGGAAGGAGACACGTTCTGTCTCCTAGATATTAACATACTTTGTTGTGAAAAGTGCAAATCAATGCCAGAACAACAGCAAAGGACCTTGTGAAGATGCTGGAGAAAACGGGTACAAAAGAATCTATATCCACAGCAAAATGAGTCCTATATCAACATAAGCTGAAAGACCGCTTAGCAAGGAAGAAGCCACTGCTCCAAAACCGCCATATAAAAGCCAGACTACGGTTTGCAACTGCCCATGGGGACAAAGATCGTACTTTTTGGAGAAATGTCCTCTGGTCTGATGAAACAAAAATAGAACTGTTTGGTCATAATGACCATCGTTATGTTTGCCAGCCGAAGAACACCATCCCAACCGTGAAGCACGGGGTGGCAGCATCATGCTGTGGGGGTGCTTTGCTGCAGGAGGGACTGGTACACTTCACAAAATAGATGGCATCATGATGAAGGAAAATTATGTGGATATATTGAAGCAACATCTCAAGACATCAGTCAGGAAGTTAAAGCTTGGTCGCAAATGGGTCTTCCAAATGGACAATGACCCCAAGCATACTTACAACGTTGTGGCAAAATGGCTTAAGGACAACAAAGTCAAGGTATTGGAGTGGCCATCACAAAGCCCTGACCTCAATCCTATAGAAAATGTGTGGGCAGAACTGAAAAAGCTTGTGCGAGCAAGGAGGCCTACAAACCTGACTCAGTTACACCAGCTCTGTCAGGAGGAATGGGCCAAAATTCACCCAACTTATTGTGGGAAGCTTGTGGAAGGCTACCCAAAACATTTGACCCAAGTTAAACAATTTAAAGGCAATGCTACCAAATACTAATTGAGTGTATGTAAACTTCTGACCCACTGGGAATGTAGTGAAAGATATAAAAGCAGAAATAAATCATTCTCTCTACTATTATTCTGACATTTCACATTCTTAAAATAAAGTGGTGATCCTAACTGACCTAAGACAGGGAATGTTTACTAGGATTAAATGTCAGGAATTGTGAAAAACTGAGTTTAAATGTATTTGGCTAAGGTGTATGTAAACTTCCGACTTCAACTGTAGCATACCATATGGAATCAGGGTGTGTTTCTCTATCTCCAGTAGAGTTACAAAAGCCTGGTAACTTTGCCAAAATTCCCAGATCTTCCAGAGAACCTGGCTGGATGAATTTCCTGCTTACTCCCTCCTGATTCTGGGATTTTGGGGAAAGTTACCGGATTTTGGGGGAAAGTGACCAGATTTTTGCAACCCTAATCTCCACCCTGCATCCCACTGCTGTCTTGCCTCTGAACCTAAGCAGGGTTGGTCCTAGTTGGTCCCTGGATGGGAGAACAGATGCTGCTGGAAGTGGTGTTGGATGGTCAGTAGGAGGAACTATTTTCTCTGGTCTAAAAAAATTATTTTTTCCAATGCCCCAGGGCAGTGATTGGGGACATTGCCCTGTATAGGTTGCCATCTTTCGGATGGGACGTTAAACGGACGGGTGTCCTGACTCTCTGTCGTCACTAAAATCCCATGGCACTTATCGTAAGAGGATGGGTGTTAACCCTGGTGTCCTGGCTACATTTCCAATCTGGCCCTCTACAAAGCCCTTTTGGGTAAACTCCCTCTTTACCTTCTGTAGTCTGGTCTCCTTCACCACCAGCAGTTACCATACCCGGTCTGCTAGGTTATTGCTACTTAAAGACCCCAGGACATTTATAGTATTAGGGAAGACTGCCTTCTCGTCTTGTGCACCAGAGGCATGGAATAGTCTACAATCCATGCTTCATCTAGATATGTTAGTGCCACTGAATGAATGTAACATTTTAATGGGAGACTCTGTTACAGAGGAGTGTAAATTCTTTTTTATGCTGGATCATGTTGTTGAATGCAATTGTATTGTTGTATGTTTTAATTCTGTAATGTATTGACTGTTGCTTGAAAACGAGACTCTGGGTCTCAATAGGCTTTTCCTGGTTAAATAAAGCTTTAAAATATATATATATATATAGTATACCATCATGGCCACCTAATCATCCCCAGCTTAGAATTGGCTCATTCTACCCCCTGTAACTATTCACTATAAATGAGAATGTGTTCTCTGTCAACTTAAACGTTAAAATAAGGGTTTGAAAAAATATTCACATATTTCATCTGAATATCAAATACATTTTAGTGAGAAGACCCTCTACTCCGTGAGAGGGTCTTTCTTTCTCCACCATTCAAGTGGGACTAGGTATGTCTCACAAACCCATCAAGCAGAAGCACACTGACAAAGATATTCACCCTGTTGTTTTTCATGGTTCACCCTACATCTACATGATGCAGTATGTTGAAATGAATCCACAAATCATTCAGATTCTGCATTGCTGAGCTAGCAGGAAATAGGACAAAACTTCTTTACCAAAATGCATGCATTCAGTGTGTGGAGTACAAAAGTTGGCATTGCTGAATGAAACATATCCCTGGGGCCTCTGCTCTGCTGTGCTCTGTCCTCCACAGGGAAAAAGCCTGAAGCATCTTCGGATGGATTTTCCACCACGAGGTATTCATAAACGGATTAAACGAGCTGTCAGTCTTTACTCCCATCTCTCACACAAACGCACACACACATGCACACGGCTCGCACGCATACACACACTCACTCTCCCTGTTCGGAGTGGGACAAGGCAAGGTACACGTCTGTTGACCTTCCCCTTTAAATCGGGAGACCTGGGGGTGACCGGTGGGCCAGGCCGGCAGTGACTCGCTAATTACACAGTTAATATAGAGAACAGAGGCTCGCAGGCAGCCGGGATGAGGCTGTGATAACTTTGGCAGTAAAGCCATCACCAGGCAGTGTAAACACTGACCGGCGTGTCCTTGGAGGATGAGGATGAGCAGGGAGTGGACAGAGGGGTCGGAGGGATCGAGAGGGTGTAGAGTTGAGGCCAGATACTGTAGATTTATAGATGAATTGCACCTGGCTTTATGTGTGTGTGATCCCAATTATACATAGGTTGTAAACTAAGGGATATACAGTGCATTTGGACTTTTTCCACATTTTGTTACATTTCAGCCTTATTCTAAAATGGATTAAATATTTGTTTTCCTCATCGGTCTACACACAATACCCTATAATGACAAAGTGAAAACAGGTTTTTAGAAATGTTTGCAAATGTATAAAAAATACAAACAGAAATAAATTTTTTACATAAGTATTAAGACGCTTTGCTATGAGACTCGAAATTGAGCTCAGGTGCATCCTGTTTCCATTGATCATCCTTGAGATGTTTCTACAACTTCATTGGAGTCCACCTGTGGTAAATTCAATTGATTGGACATGATTTGGAAAGACACACACCTGTCTATATAAGGTCCCAGAGTTCACAGTGCATGTCAGAGCAAAAAACCAAGCCGTGAGGTCGAAGGACTTGTCTGTAGAGCGCTGAGACAGGATTGTGTCGAGGAACAGATCTGGGGAAGGGTACCAAAAAATGTCTACCACATTGAAGGTCCCCAAGAACACAGTGGGCTCCATCATTCTTAAATGGAAGAAGTTTGGAACCACCAAGACTCTTCCTAGAGCTGGCCGCCCGGCCAAACTGAGCAATTTGGGGAGAAGGGCCTTGGTCAGGGAGGTGCCCAAGAACCTGATGGTCACTCTGACAGAGCTCTGTGGAGATTGGATAACCTTCCAGAAGAACAACCATCTCTGCAGCACTCCACCAATCAGGCCTTTATGGTAGAGTGGCTAAACCGAAGCCACTCCTCAGTAAAAGGCACATCCCGCTTTGGAGTTTGCCAAAAGGCACCTAAAGGACTCTCAGCCCATGAGAAACAAGATTCTCTGATCTGATGAAACCAAGATTGAACTCTTTGACCTGAATGCCAAGCGTCACGTCTGGAGGAAACCTAGCACCATCCCTACGGTGAAGCATGGTGGTGGCAGCATCATACTGTGGGGATGTTTTTCAGCGGCAGGGACTAGGAGACTAGTCAGGATCGAGGGAAAGATTAACGGAGCAAAGTACAGCGGGATCCTTGATGAAAACCTGCTCCAGAGTGCTCAGCACCTCAGACTGGGGTGAAGGTTCACCTTCCAACAGGACAACGCAGGAGTGGCTTTGGGACAAGTCTCTGAATGTCCTTGAGTGGCCCAGCCAGAGCCCGGACTTGAACCTGATCGAACATCTCTGGAGAGACCTGAAAATGGCAGTGCCCCTCCAACCTGACAGAACTTGAGAGGATCTGCAGAGAAGATTGGGAGAAACTCCCCAAATACAGGTGTGCCAAGCTTGTAGCGTCATACCCAAGAACACTCGAGGCTGTAATCGCTGCAAAACGTGCTTCAACAAAGTACTGAGTAAAGGGTCTGAATACTTTTATTTTTAATAAATGTGCAAACATTTCTAAAAACCAGTTTTTGCTTTGGCATTATGGGGTATTGTGTGTAGATTGATTATGATTTATTTTATTAATTTTTCATTTTTGAATAAGGCTGTAACGTAACAAAATGTGGAAAGAGTCAAGGGGTCTGAATACTTTCCGAACGCACTGTATGTGTGAGAGGCTAGTGCCCACAGACCCTCATGCACAGATACAAAGGCACACAGACACACTGACATACACATCCACATCCACACTAGTTGTCCAAAATTATTTTGGATGACTTTCCCCTTAAGATGCATTAGAAGAAGACAAAAAGGAACCATCAAACACATTTGGTGTGTCAACATAGTGGTCGCTGACTTGTGGTCAGACTCGCTCAGGTGGAACAAACTTAAACTTGTGCCTTTTTTCAATGCTGAATTGAATGTCATTGAGAAAACAGAAAGGTGTCATGTATTTCTTCCGTAAACATCCTTTCTGAATTTAAAAGCAATCCAAGAAGTAGTCATCTAGTTTTTTTAAAGTACACACTGCAAAAACATAATCAGGCAGTCAACACATGTGTGGATGCATATACAGTGCCTTGCAAAAGTATTCATCCCCCTTGGCGTTTTTCCTATTTTGTTGCATTACAACTTATAATTTAAATTGATTTTTATTTGGATTTCATGTAATGGACATACACAAATTGGTGAATGAAAAAAATAAAATAACTTGTTTCAAAAAATTATATCAAATAAATAACGGAAAAGTGATGCGTGCATACAGTGAGGGAAAAAGGTATTTGATCCCCTGCTGATTTTGTACATTTGCCCACTGACAAAGACATGATCAGTCTATAAATTTAATGGTAGGTTTATTTGAACAGTGAGAGACAGAATAACAACAAAAAAATACAGAAAAACGCATGTTAAAAATGTTATAAATTGATTTGCATTTTAATGAGGGAAATAAGTATTTGACCCCCTCTCAATCAGAAAGATTTCTGGCTCCCAGGTGACTTTTATACAGGTAACGAGCTGAGATTAGGAGCACACTCTTAAAGGGAGTGCTCCTAATCTCAGCTTGTTACCTGTATAAAAGACACCTGTCCACAGAAGCAATCAATCAATCAGATTCCAAACTCTCCACCATGGCCAAGACCAAAGAGCTCTCCAAGGATGTCAGGGACAAGATTGTAGACCTACACAAGGCTGGAATGGGCTACAAGACCATCGCCAAGCAGCTTGGTGAGAAGGTGACAACAGTTGGTGCGATTATTCACAAATGGAAGAAACACAAAAAAGCCCCTCGGCCTGGGGCTCCATGCAAGATCTCACCTCGTGGAGTTGAAATGATCATGAGAACGGTGAGGAATCAGCCCAGAACTACACGGGAGGATCTTGTCAATGATCTCAAGGCAGCTGGGACCATAGTCACCAAGAAAACAATTGGTAACACACTACGCCGTGAAGGACTGAAATCCTGCAGCGCCCGCAAGGTCCCCCTGCTCAAGAAAGCACATACACAGGCCCGTCTGAAGTTTGCCAATGAACATCTGAATGATTCAGAGGAGAACTGGGTGAAAGTGTTGTGGTCAGATGAGACCAAAATCGAGCTCTTTGCCATCAACTCAACTCGCCGTGTTTGGAGGAGGAGGAATGCTGCCTATGACCCCAAGAACACCATCCCCACCGTCAAACATGGAGGTGGAAACATTATGCTTTGGGGGTGTTTTTCTGCTAAGGGGACAGGACAACTTCACCGCATCAAAGGGACGATGGACGGGGCCATGTACCGTCAAATATTGGGTGAGAACCTCCTTCCCTCAGCCAGGTCATTGAAAATAGGTCGTGGATGGGTATTCTAGCATGACAATGACCCAAAACACACGGCCAAGGCAACACAGGAGTGGCTCAAGAAGAAGCACATTAAGGTCCTGGAGTGGCCTAGCCAGTCTCCAGACCTTAATCCCATAGAAAATCTGTGGAGGGAGCTGAAGGTTCGAGTTGCCAAACGTCAGCCTCGAAACCTTAATGACTTGGAGAAGATCTGCAAGGAGGAGTGGGACAAAATCCCTCCTGAGATGTGCTCAAACCTGGTGGCCAACTACAAGAAACGTCTGTCCTCTGTGATTGCCAACAAGGGTTTTGCCTCCAAGTACTAAGTCATGTTTTGCAGAGGGGTCAAATACTTATTTCCCTCATTAAAATGCAAATACATGTATAACATTTTTGACATGCATTTTTCTGGATTTTGTTGTTGTTATTCTGTCTCTCACTGTTCAAATAAACCTACCATTAAAATTATAGACTGATCATGTCTTTGTCAGTGGGCAAACGTACGAAATCAGCAGGGGATCAAATACTTTTTCCCTCACTGTATGTATTCACTCCCTTTACTATGAAGCCCCTAAATAAGATCTGGTGCAACCAATTACCTTCAGAAGTCACATCATTAGTTAAATAAAGTCCACCTATGTGCAATCTAAGTGTCACATGATCTGTCACATGATCTCAGTATATATACACCTGTTCTGAAAGGCCCCAGAGTCTGCAACACCACTAAGCAAGGGGCACCACCAAGCACGCGGCACCATGAAGACCAAGGAGCTTTCCAAACAGGTCAGGCACAAAGTTGTGGAGAAGTACAGATCAGGGTTGGGTTATAAAAAAATATCAGAAACTTTGAATATCCAACGGGGGACCATTAAATCCATTATTAAAAAAATGGAAAGAATATGGCCCCACAACAAACCTGCCAAGAGAGGGCTGCCCACCAAAACTCATGGACCAGGCAAGGAGGGCATTAATCAGAGAGGCAACAAAGAGACCAAAGATAACCCTGAAGGAGCTGCAAAGTTCAACAGCGGAGATTGGAGGATCTGTCCATAGGAGCACTTTAAGCCGTACACGCCACAGAACTGGGCTTTACGGAAGAGTGGCCAGAAAAAAAGCCATTGCAAAATGCTATGTCTGGCGCAAACCCAACACCTCTCATCACCCCAAGAACACCATCCCCACAGTGAAGCATGGTGGTGGCAGCATCATGCTGTGGGGATGTTTTTCATCGGCAGGGACTGGAAAACTGGTCAGAATTGAAGGAATGATGGATGGCGCTAAATTCAGGGAAATTCTTGAGGGAAACCTGTTTCAGTCTTCCAGAGATTTCAGACTAGGACGGAGGTTCACCTTCCAGCAGGACAATGACCCTAAGCATACTGCTAAAGCAACACTGGCTGTGATTACAGGGAAAACAGACCAAAAGGACTTGGCAAAACCCTCAACCAGTGAAGGTTTAAGACTTGCTGCCACTCTGGGCATGCCTCGAAATATGTTAATGAGCCAGTGACTCTTTTTCCACAATGAACCATAATTTACAGAATGCTGTAGTAAATATACAGCAAAACTGCAATACAGTACTTTATTGTTACATTTTATTGTAATAAAATTACAGCAATTGCTAACAGTTTATATGTGTTGCACCCATTAGTGGGAATGCTGTACCCCACAGAATACAGTACCATACCATATTTTTGTAATGTAAAAACATTGTCCTGTAAATCTACAGTAACCTACAGGCTACTGTGCTGCCAGTAATTTACTGTAATTCAGTGTACCCCACAGAATACAATACCATATATATTTTTTCACTAACACATTTTGAGGTGTGCCTTTATAAGAGGCTCTATTTGTTTCACCCGTTAACTGAAATGTGGTAGTAGTTCTCTAACCATTTAATGCGTGTTGGGGACAGATCGGAGTGGCAGCAAGTCTCAAACCTTTACTGGTTGAGCATTAAGCCATGTCCTTTTGATTAGTTTTGTAATGATGGGAAACCGACGCTTTCTGAAGGCTTCGGCACGTTCACCAAATTGTGCCGAAAAACGATTAATTACCCGGAGCTTCATTATCTGTTCACAATGCACATAAGTCACATCTGCTAGTCAGCAATAAATAGCAGCGTGTGATTATCAGATAGAGGTATTTTTTCTCCATTGTTTTAATAACACTGCAGCGGTAAGTCGTTGGCTTTAGTAGCCTATAAAAGTGTTGGAATACCAGGTTCATCATGCTTCTCTTTTTTGACTTCAAGTTGACTATAAAAAAAAAAACTGAATCTATGGCATTATTTAGGATTCTTAAGACAGAAGCTTATACTAAACAAAACAAATTATTTGAACAAAAGAGAACAATGCAGAGAGAACAATTCTTAAAATAGTGTGCCTCCAACAGGAGTTGACCTCAATGTGCCATAGTTCCCTATTCTATCTGCTAAACTACCGGTCAGATTAAAGTTTCTGTACAAAATCCTAACTATATTTGTAAGTATGGTGTCCAGTAGAGGTTGGTGTATGATAGCAGCTTGGAATAGAAAAAAGCACCGGAACCACGGCGAAATCAGTGGGGTCTCGCTTTTTGCAACACACGGTTTGAAAAATAACATGTTCAAACGAAGCTTCGGACGTCATTGACGACGTACTTCTGATAAAGTGATACACACATCGGCACACTGCTTCGAAGATAGCTGCTTAGCGATTTCGACGCATGCCTCGGAGCTCCGGTATCAAACGCAACATCACTAATGTTTTGCCCTGTAGTCACTGCCAGTTTAGAAGCCTTTGTTAAGGCCTCTACAAGTGCAAGTGATATAAAACACAGAACATTCATTGGTGTGCTGTAATATATAATTACGTATAGCAGCCGCACACGTCCAAGGCTGGCACAGAACCTTCCCTATAATCCGCCCTTTGAGGGGAGAGAGTGTTAAGCACAGATTGCACTCTCTGTGTGATCTACAAAGGCATCATCCCCCTATTCCCATCTGGCCCTGGAGAAAACAGACAGGGGTTAGTGGCCTTCAGGAACATCTGATAACAACAATTAATTCAGCCAATCAATGTTCGTCAGCGCTGAGGCTGCATGTCAGGGCCCGCGTGGAGGGGGTCTGCGTAGAGCACATGCTCCTGACAGCACAGAGAGACAAGGGCCTAAATTCAGACACGCGCACACACAGACAGGCAGACATACAGAAACACACACACACACACACCAGATCATGCCGGATAATGAATGATTTATATACAACTTCCTCTTTATGCAGAAATCAAAAGGAAAATACAAGGACGTCGAGACTGGATAACTGAAACACAGCTTGGCTTCACCTTCATCTCTATTTCATTTTGCGTAAACGTTTTGGGGAGGGGGGATGGGTGTTGGTTATGCTGTTGAGGAAGATGTCTAGATGTACTTTGGGTGTTGGTGAGTGTCTGAGGAACTACAGGGGTTATTTCTGTTGCATATGATGGTTTGAGATAGGGAGCGGAGTGGGAATGAACATGTAGCATGGTGAATGCCTGTTCATGAGACTAAACTGTAACAGGGGTTCCACCCCCCCATACGCTTTCTGCCATGAGTCTGAGTGTGACAGGTATGACATCCGGTGAGATCACACTGACAGTTGCACTCCCCGCTCTCCTCCCACCGCCATCACACACACTTTCCCATATGGTATACACACATAGATGCACACGCACACACCATGCAGTACACTCATTAGTACATCATCACCATTCTCCAGGTTCACTGCCACGAAACAAACAAACCGTTCTGGAGACACGCTGGTGAAGTCTTTTTCGCTTTCTCTCTTTATCTCTCTCACACATCCCTCTTTCCCTTCTCTGGGTCTCTGTCTCCCTCTTTTTTTCTCTCTTTCCATCTTCTGCTAGTCTCCCTTGCATTAGTGAGGTCTCCATGCAGTGAGTCATCCCTGAGCATGTGAACAGAGCTGTCTTCTCTTTCCTTTATCCTATAATAATCTCCTGAATCGTTACCTGAGGGTCTTAGATCCCCGAGCAGTCCAACATGTCAAACAGCTCCACTGTACCCAGATCTCAGTGGTCCTAATTAGGCAAAATACCAGTGGAGAGAGGGACAAAACTTGGCTCTCAGTTCTCCTGTCCACAATGGAGCTGCTGGGAACACTGCACAACTCAACTCCTTTTGCCAAACAGAGGCTATTCAGCTGAGCATAGCTAGTAAGTGACGGCGTTTCATGCACATCAAACGCCAATGGGTGGTGCTTGAGATATCAAATGGAAAAGACAAGCCATGTGCGATAGCTTTTTTTCTGTTTAAAGGGCAGGTCTCAGTCGCTCCTCTCCTCTCGAGACCTCATCGAGATGGATCAGACTCCGATTCAAATCAGATTCAATGGCTGTTAGGAGCAGCTTGGTCCCCCTATGCTGATCGTCACAGTGACATTTTTAAGAACTGATGTCACATAGCTGGACAATTTCCACTCTGGTCTTTTTACGACAGATAGACAGGTTGGTTGCATTTCCAACACAATCTATTACATCGGCCTTTACATCTCAAGAGAAAAGGTGTATAATATATTCCTCTGTATAAACTGTCTGAAGACACAGCTTTGAAGATGTCATTGTTAAGGAGAAGTGATACGGGGACATTTGAATTCCAAAGTGAAATGAGCGGCCTTCCATCCAAGCACACATGATAGCAGCATCCCATTCTAGGGAACATAAAAGTTGTACCCGCCAGTGTGCAGCCCACCGCTGAAAAAGTTCATAAAACCAAGAGGAACGGCTAGTCGGCTACATGGTGCCTGATGAGGTACAACTAGGAGAGTAAATCACCATGCCTAGTGCTGTGTGTGTGTGTGTGTGTGTGTGTGTGTGTGTGTGTGTGTGTGTGTGTGTGTGTGTGTGTGTGTGTGTGTGTGTGTGTGTGTGTGTGTCGTTCACACACGCAGGTTATGTTTATCTATAATTTATCCCCCCCCCCAAAATTTAAAAGTGTGTGCCTGTGTATTACAATTGCATAATGAAGTGAGGAAGGTTCAATCTCAGGCATAACAAAGGCATAGTTTTGGCATTGGTGTAATTAGTGGTTGAAAACGAGTACCACTTAGAAAGGGTCTAATTAGCCCTATACACCTACATGTTTACTGCTGCTTGGCTGCTGGTACTAAATCCGTTGGCTCAACAGTCAGCATAACCAGGAGTTATTGAAAAATGCTAGAATGCGATAAGTAGGAGTTAATAAATCATGTTGGAGGGAGCAATAGAAGTTCAATTGCATCAACAAAATAATTTAAAGTCTATAATAACTTCCATTACTGTACATGTCAGTATGAATATTTACCCAATATATCATACTGCACTTCAAATAGGGACAGGAGTGTTTCTAGACCATGTCATGACCCCAAAAAACAACAGACCCTAGTTCTAGCCTGCGAGTTGTTCCTTGTCAGGTCAGTTAGTAAAAACTCAATATAGCTACAACACAAACAATCATACTCTGTGAAACCAGAGCCTGACAGAAAAGCACAACAACTCATTTACACCCTGATGGCGTGATGGGATGAGAGCCTTATCACACATCCATTTGTATTACAGTGGGCTAGCAGGCCCCACTCCGTCTATTTGCCTTTATAGATTTGTTTTTGATGGAGCCCTATGCTTGTATCACCTGCCAAATGGCTGTGGCAGAGGGACCAGTCGAGAGCTAAATAGCTTTTTATTTGCAGGGCGGATAAATGAGCTAGCTCACTATAAAAGGACATAACCAATCAGCCAGTGGAATCAGCACAGGACATCCTCAAATGAAAACAACAAACCGGCCGGCGTCTTATTGGAGTTTCTTGTTGTATTTCTATTTCCCAGTGTCCTAACAGATATCTCGTTTAACTCTGGTCAAAATGAGCCATCGGAATCAATTAAGTCTTGGAGTGTGTGTTTATTTGCCAAGCAAAAGACGTAGCATGCACACACACCTACTGTAGTCAATAAAAAACTGGAGGACTTATATGTGTAGAGGAAAGCAGGAGAATGCCAAATGGAGGTTTCCAGATGTCTGTTAAACAATAAAGGATCTATTTGGGAGCTGTGATGTTGAATGTCGACCCAGTGTCTATCCACACTGAATCACAAACTCAGAAAACGATTGCACTAGTATATCCCCATTGAATCACAAAACGCACAAAACATAACTCTTCAATGACTCCCTATATGCCCACAATTCCCTCTGTTATTTCAGAAGTAGCTACTTCCATATCTTTGGCCTTCTCCTCTAGAAAATTACCCCAACTCTGACTGTAACCACTCATTCAATCCCCACTCAATAGTTAAAGGAAGCAATGGATCTCAATGCCAAAGCAACGAATGTTCGGAAGTAGCGCTGGATTCCAGGCATTCAGCAAAAAGGAGGGCTTTTGTTATGATAACAAAAATAGATTTTCTGTGATTTTCACAAATGTCACTAATATTTTAACTGTATATGTAATTGCTGCATTCTCCATATCCACTGAGGTGGTAGTTTTTTTGCTGTAAGGGTAGAAAATCACATGGGATTGATAGGGCAGTGAATTGGCTTGATTTAATCAGTCATTATCAGTCCCTATACATTATCAAACTCTCTTCATTACTATAGGCTAGCCTATATATTATATTCAAACTCTCTTAATTATTCTTCCTATTAGACATTCACAGACTTCCCAATGTTCCTTTCAAGTTTCGTGATTCAGGACGGGGCTAGTGAATAAACCCCTCTCATTAAAGAACACCTGCGATAAAAGCAACAAGCTGGGTGAATATATGCAGCCGGCTGGCTGGCTGGATGTTGGAGGTTTGTGGTTTGAAAAGAGGGGCCTTGTTAGAAAAACACTTCCTGCGTTATCATGTGTGTGAAGATCCATTAGCGGTTAGCACCAGCTCCCCCCAACGCTTCTAGAATCTAGAAACATACCCTCAGAGCCCAACATCTGCGTCAACAGACAGAGCAACAGCAAAGGAGACATCCGTTGGCACACACCGTACCTACCAACAACCATACAACAATGCACCAACAACCTACCACCATGTAGTACATGTACTGCACAGTACACAGAGGTAGACTAAGTCTGCCTGGTGTTGACTGGTATGCAGGGCAACCGTAGGGCAACCAACCACAGTGTATTTTTATTATTTATATTTCAACTTTATTTAACCAGCTATTTAATGGAGAATAATACATTTTACAGGCACAGAGAACAGTGTGTTTTGTCCTTACATATGGCACAACCATACAGAAGCCATATAGGGTAAATTAACAGAATGTGCTTCACACAAGGACAGACAACACTGGCAGGTGCAAGATACAGTAGCTGTTTCTCATGCAGGTATGTGTGTGGTGTGTATGACCATCTTTGGCCAGAGCCCCAGCAGCTGGCTAAACCTCTCCAGTGGCCGACATCAGCGAGATAAGTCACCCCATGCCTGCAGACCACACTCACACACACACACACACACACACACACACACACACACACACACAGGGGAACACACAAAAACACCCACACAAATGCACACGTACGCATGCACACACCCACATACACACGCACAAGCACACACCGTATGCACTCACACACATACATAAAAAAACACACAGAGAGCTGTCAGGGCCATCTCAGCGACAGGCTGATGATCATATCAGAGTCAGTGTTTGCTGAGGGCCAGGCAGAACCCAGTGGCCAGATGGCATTTCATAGATCCTGATACAAGTACAGGCTTCTGAGGTCAAGACATAGAGGCAGACAGGTCAGACAGGTCAACAACCTCCCCCAGTCAGTCCCTCCATCCATCTGTCCATCTGAGGGAGACGAAGAGAGAGAGAGAGAGAGAGAGGGAGTGAGAGAGAGAAGAGAGAGAGAGAGAGAGAGAGAGAGAGAGAGAGAGAGAGAGAGAGAGAGAGAGAGAGGAGAGAGAGAGAGAGAGAGAGAGAGAGAGAGAGAGAGAGAGAGAGAGAGAGAGAGAGAGAGAGAGATATACTGTAGATGTATAGATTAATTGCACCTGTCTTTATGTGTGTGTGATCCCAATTATACATAGGTTGTAAACTAAGGGATATACAGTGCATTTGGAAAGAATTCAGACCCCTTGACTTTTTCCACATTTTGTTACATTTCAGCCTTTTTCTAAAATTGATTAAATATTTATATACAAGTACAGGCTGCTGAGGTCAAGATGTAGAGGCAGACAGGTCAACAACCTACCCCAGTCAGTCCCTCCAACCATCTGTCCATCTGAGGGAGACGAGAAGGAAGTAATCCTACAGGACGTGCCAACGGTGCTAATTTCTTGTAGAAGGGAGGGAGAGAGAGAGAGAGAGAGAGAGAGAGAGAGAGAGAGAGAGAGAGAGAGAGAGAGAGAGAGAGAGAGGAGAGAGAGAGAGAGAGAAGTTTTCATCATACAGACAGAGGTCGAAATATCTCAAGGATTTATGGGGCCACGTAGATACAGTTGAAGTCGGAAGTTTACATACACCTTAGCCAAATACATTTAAACTCAGTTTTTCACAATTCCTGACATTTAATCCTAGTAAAAATTCCCTGAATTAGGTCAGTTAGGATCACCACTTTATTTTAAGAATGTGAAATGTCAGAATAATAGTAGAGAGAATTATTTATTTCAGCTTTTATTTCTTTCATCACATTCCCAGTGGGTCAGAAGTTTACATACACTCAATTAGTATGTTGTAGCATTGCCTTTAAATTGTTTAACTTGGGTCAAACGTTTCGGGTAGCCTTCCACAAGCTTCCCACAATAAGTTGGGTGAATTTTGGCCATTCCTCCTAACAGAGCTGGTGTAACTGAGTCAGGTTTGTAGGCCTCCTTGCTCGCACACGCTTTTTCAGTTCTGCCCACACATTTTCTATAGGATGGAGGTCAGGGCATTGTGATGGCCACTCCAATACCTTGACTTTGTTGTCCTTAAGCCATTTTGCCACAACTTTGGAAGTATGCTTGGGGTCATTGTCCATTTGGAAGACCCATTTGTGACCAAGCTTTAACTTCCTGACTGATGTCTTGAGATGTTGCTTCAATATATCCACATAATTTTCCTTCCTCATGATGCCATCTATTTTGTGAAGTGCACCAGTCCCTCCTGCAGCAAAGCACCCCCACAGCATGATGCTGCCACCCCCCGTGCTTCACGGTTGGGATGGTGTTTCTTCGGCTTGCAAGCAGCCCCTTTTTCCTCCAAACATAACGATGGTCATTATGGCCAAACAGTTCTATTTTTGTTTCATCAGACCAGAGGACATTTCTCCAAAAAGTACGATCTCTGTCCCAATGTGCAGTTGCAAACCGTAGTCTGGCTTTTCTATGGCGGTTTTGGAGCAGTGGCTTCTTCCTTGCTGAGAGGCCTTTCAGGTTATGTCGATATAGGACTCGTTTTACTGTGGATATACAGTGGGGAAAAAAAAGTATTTAGTCAGCCACCAATTGTGCAAGTTCTCCCACTTAAAAATATGAGAGAGGCCTGTAATTTTCATCATAGGTACACGTCAACTATGACAGAGAAAATGAGGAAAAAAAAATCCCGAAAATCACATTGTAGGATTTTTAATGAATTTATTTGCAAATTATGGTGGAAAATAAGTATTTGGTCAATAACAAAAGTTTCTCAATACTTTGTTATATACCCTTTGTTGGCAATGACACAGGTCAAACGTTTTCTGTAAGTCTTCACAAGGTTTTCACACACTGTTGCTGGTATTTTGGCCCATTCCTCCATGCAGATCTCCTCTAGAGCAGTGATGTTTTGGGGCTGTCGCTGGGCAATACGGACTTTCAACTCCCGCCAAAAATTTTCTATGGGGTTGAGATCTGGAGACTGGCTAGGCCACTCCAGGACCTTGAAATGCTTCTTACGAAGCCACTCCTTCGTTGCCCGGGCGGTGTGTTTGGGATCATTGTCATGATGAAAGACCCAGCCACGTTTCATCTTCAATGCCCTTGCTGATGTAAGGAGGTTTTCACTCAAAATCTCATGATACATGGCCCCATTCATTCTTTCCTTTACACGGATCAGTCGTCCTGGTCCCTTTGCAGAAAAACAGCCCCAAAGCATGATGTTTCCACCCCCATGCTTCACAGTAGGTATGGTGTTCTTTGGATGCAACTCAGCATTCTTTGTCCTCCAAACACGACGAGTTGAGTTTTTTACCAAAAAGTTCTATTTTGGTTTCATCTGACATTCTCCCAATCCTCTTCTGGATCATCCAAATGCACTCTAGCAAACTTCAGACGGGCCTGGACATGTACTGGCTTAAGCAGGGGGACACGTCTTGTACTGCAGGATTTGAGTCCCTGGCAGCGTAGTGTGTTACTGATGGTAGGCTTTGTTACTTTGGTCCCAGCTCTCTGCAGGTCATTCACTAGGTCCCCCCGTGTGGTTCTGGGATTTTTGCTCACCGTTCTTGTGATCATTTTGACCCCACAGGGTGAGATCTTGCGTGGAGCCCCAGATCGAGGGAGATTATCAGTGGTCTTGTATGTCTTCCATTTCTAATAATTTCTCCCACAGTTGATTTCTTCAAACCAAGCTGCTTACCTATTGCAGATTCAGTCTTCCCAGCCTGGTGCAGGTCTACAATTTTGTTTCTGGTGTCCTTTGACAGCTCTTTGGTCTTGGCCATAGTGGAGTTTGGAGTGTGACTGTTTGAGGTTGTGGACAGGTGTCTTTTTATACTGATAAACAAGTTCAAACAGGTGCCATTAATACAGGTAACGAGTGGAGGACAGAGGAGCCTCTTAAAGAAGAAGTTACAGGTCTGTGAGAGCCAGAAATCTTGCTTGTTTGTAGGTGACCAAATACTTATTTTCCACCATAATTTGCAAATAAATTCATTAAAAATCCTACAATGTGATTTCTGGATTTTTTTTCCTCATTTTGTCTGTCATAGTTGACGTGTACCTATGATGAAAATTACAGGCCTCTCTCATCTTTTTAAGTGGGAGAACTTGCACAATTGGTGGCTGACTAAATACTTTTTTTCCCCACTGTAGATACTTTTGGTACCGGTTTCCTCCAGCATCTTCACAAGGTCCCTTGCTGTTGTTCTGGGGATGATTTGCACTTTTCGCACCAAAAGTAATATTAATCTCTAGGAGACAGAACGCATCTCCTTCCTGAGCGTATGATGGCTGCGTGGTCCCCATGATGTTTATACTTGCGTACTATTGTTTGTACAGATGAACGTGGTATCTTCAGGCGTTTGGAAATTGCTCTCAAGGATGAACCAGACTTGTGGAGATCTACAATTTTTTTTTTGCCGAGGTCTTGGCTAATTTCTTTTGACATGATGTGCATGGAGGCACTGAGTTTGAAGCTTCTAAAGCCATGACATCATTTTCTGGAATTTTCCAAGCTGTTTTTAAAGGCACAGTCAACTTAGTGTATGTAAACTTCTGACCCACTGGAATTGTGATACAGTAAATTATAAGTGAAATAATCTCTTCTGTGAACAATTGTTGGAAAAATTATTTGTGTCCTCACTGACTTGCCAAAAACTATAGTTTGTTAACAAGAAATTTGTGGAGTGGTTGAAAAACGGGTTTTAATGACTCCAACCTAAGTGTATGTAAACTTCCTGGACTTTCACCCCTCTACTGTAAATGGGTTTGAGGTAAACAGTGCTGTGTAAGCAAAACACTTTCAATATCCCCTCTCTTTCCTCACCAAGATGGGATTGCTGAGTGATGGGCAATATGCCAAAGTCTATTTGTATTGTTGCCCAGTGATTCATATGCAGATGGTGAGATCTGAGATGCTGCCAACTACAGTAAATACACTGTGACAAATTGCTGTAAATTTACAGCAAAACGTGTACAGTTAGCTACTGTAACTATATATTACAGTTTTTACTGTACAAGCAATACATTATGGGGGCTCAATGGTATTCGGCTGCCACTGCACAATTTTACAATACCAGTTTTACAGTAAAGTATTGTGTTACCTGTTTTGCTCGATATTTACAGCAGCATACTGTGAATTATGGTGCATGTGGGAAAAATGTTGTGGGCAGCATGGAAGAATCTTTGGCTCATTAACAACATTTTGAGGAGTGCCTTAGAAGAGGCTATACTTGTTGTACCTGTTTAGTGAGAGTGTGGTACCAATTTAAGTTAGATTTTGTGTAGGTAGTTCCCTAACAATTAAATGTATTATAGGGGATAGATCAGAGTGGCAGCAAGTTTTCAACCTTTAATGGTTGAGTGTTTAAGCCATGTCCTTTTGATCTGTCGGCACTGCCATTCAGAATCCTTTGTTAAGGCCTCTACAAGTGGCTGGTAACATAAAACACCAAATATGTTGTAATTATACAGTATAATTACATATTCAATATTAGCAATCGCTGTAGTTAAAATGCAATAGAACATATATAGTACTGTATTGCCTGTTCTGCTGTATATTTACTGCCGAATTCTGTAAATTATCGTGCATTGTGGGAAAATTATGTGGGAAGGGAAAGAATTGCTGGTTCATTAACATATTTCGAGGCATGTCTTCTAAGTGACTATATTTGTTGCACCCTTTAGTGCGAATGCTGTACCAATTGAACTGCTGTGGTAGAGTGCCCTAACAATTTAATGTATTTAGAAGGACAGATCAGTGACAGTGAGTTTCATGGCGGTGTGTTCAATAGGGCGATATGGGCGACGCACTGCCAAACGGGAAAAGGAAGGGATTTTTTTTTCTAATCAATTATATCATGGCAACAGTAGTTCAGTGTTCACGTCTGATCTCTGCCAGCCACTAAATGTCCAATCAGGCTAAAGTCGTGCTTCAAATGTCCCCGCACCTTTTGGGGACGGATTTCAGTCAGGTTGAAAATCGCCCAGAAGTCTCTCATAGCCTCTAATGTAAAAGATTTTTTTTTCAAATTTCTGAGCTTTCAATACATTCTCTATGGTGTCTGAGGGCTTGATACTTACGCGCTTTCGTCATACGTACGGAACGAACCATGAACGGCAGACAGCAACGCTTGGACAGGATGTTGTAACCGAACATGCACCATCTTTCAGAAAAGATTAAGAAAAATGAGCTGTCAAAGACCCACATGGATAGCTGTTTGAGATTGTCTGCTTGGTGAGAGTGAATATGCCACTCAACTGGATGAGGGATACAGGCTAGCTGTCCGCCCGCCACAACGATGAGGTTAGCAACAGCAGAGTCGTGCAACACTGTCTACGAGAATACGAGCGACCTCATAGAATGTTTGAAGCCATCGGGACGGGCTACATGGGTTCATTGACCAGCCTACGCTACCAGAAGCTACAGAATAAAGGGACATCGATTGGGCTTGTCTTTATCAAACGTGCCTCGACACTTCGCAAGCAGTGGGGCAGGCCCTAAGTAAATAAAGGTTTAAAAAATATCTTCATCTTTCCAAACGAGCTTTATTTTAAATGTATGCATGAAAGGAGACTGCATTTTTTTGTTTTAAATTACATTATTTTCATTATATTGGCCAGTGGTGTAAACTATCTTATTTTTTTATACTTGTTTTACTGTACATGGTGCTCATAAATGTATGAACACATTCTAAGCTGACTAAAAGAGGAAAAAAAAAAAAAAAAATCTTTCATGTTCATTTTTACAAAACTATCAATTGGGGCCCAAAAATTTGGTTTTTCATATTTACAAAAACTATCCCTTGGCCAGAAAATGGTTGTTCATTTTTTCAAAGGGCCATACATATTTTTTATGCAGTGTTGAGGAATGTGAAAGAACCCCTTGATTATTTTTTTCTGTGTAACTTATTTTGGCTTTTGTAAGCCAACACCTTTTTAGATCAGTTTAATAAAAGCGTTTTGGTTTGCCCTTTTTTCTGCCCCTGTCTTCATGTTGTTGCCCGGACATATCTTTTAAAAAAAAGTGTGTAGGTTTACCTAAATCATCAAAAAATTGCCCCTCCTAGTTTTTTTTAGGGGCCCCCCACTGGTGGTTTTTAAAAACCCTTTTAATTTGGTTTTAATTTTAAGCCAAATTTTTTTGGCCCCCGTCACAAGCCAGTTTGGAAACCTTTGTTTAAAGGGCCCCTAAAAAAGTGCAAATTTCTTTTAAAAAAACCCAAAAAGTTCATAAAAACTGTAAAATCCCAAATTTCTTAGCAGCCAACCTGCCCTTGGGACTAAAATCAAGTTAGTATAGTAAACTGAAGATTATGCCCTTTTTTTAAAAGTTTTTTCATGAAGAAATGGAATGTTGGTTGTGTTAGTAGCAAAAAGGGAATTTTTTGGGGGGAAAAGCCACATCCAGCGAAACCCAAAATGGGCTTTGGGAAATGGGGATTGGCCCCGAAGAGGGCGCTTTTGTTGTTTATAA
>JAGTTL010000229.1:12500-75822 GCA_036851935.1 Coregonus suidteri | reverse complement strand
GAAAAATTTTTTTGTTGTCATAGTGACATGTACCTATGAGGAAAATTACAGGCCTCTCGTGGGAGAACTTGCACAAGTTGGTGGCTGACTAAATACTTTTTTCCCCCACTTTTAGCAATCAAGGCTGCAAGCAGACCAAACCAGTCGCACACAGACCCAGTGCCAGACTACATCCCAATAGCCCACACAGTAGATTAGAGCACTCAATACTTCCATTTGACATCAGACAAACAGACCCAAAGAGAAAAAAAAACAAGAGCTGAACATTCTTCAACCATGACCTAAATAGGATTTGCAGACAGTTCATCACACAGCTGGTTTTCTGACAAGTCTTAACAGGTTGTGAAATATTTCTCTCTTCTCTCTGTTCCTATCTGCATATCTCTTTCTCTCTCTCTCTCTCTCGCTCTCCTCACTCCATCTTTCTGCTTCCCTCTAAACACAACGCTTCTCTCCGACCCGGCTCACCCGTCTGTACATTCCTGTCCAACTTAAACACAACACAACAGCTAATCACCATATTGTAATTACAAGCCCAGACTACTTACCCAAACACAGCAGAGAGGAGAGGATGATAGTGTTCATGTCCTAGGAGTGCGTGTGAGTGGTTGTGTTGGGTGTTTGTGTATTCTGCGCTGACAGGCTAGTCTTCTGTCTCTGCTTCCTCTCCTCCTTAGGGGTTGGGTGGCAGCTTGTTATAGACAACGCCTCAGTAAAGTGTGTGTGTGTGTGTGTGGTGTGTGTGTGTGTGTGTGTGTGTGTGTGTGTGTGTGGTGTTGAGTTCAGTAATGTAATGATTAACCTGCCCAAAAACTTAGGGGATGTATTTATGCATGTCATGTTCTTTGACACTTGGCTTCTGTTGGGAAAATAATGAGTGAGATCCTCACACTTGTTCCGCACAGTCAAACACACACACACACACACACACACACACTACACACACACACACACACACACACACACACAACAATTATGTATTCTGTCCAGTCACTACATGTCATTAACACACAAAAAAAAAAAACGTTCCACTTTTGCTAATGTTCTACCTCGGCCTTGTCCCTTTCTCTTCATATATTTGCTGAGGGTCAAGCCCTGTGAATAGAGCCGTAAAAAACTCAACAACAGCTGCATAATCTTTTCACACACACACACACACACACACACACAACACACACACACACACACACACACCCTGCTATGACACAAAGGTCCCAAAACACACCTGTAGTGTCTTTGCCAAGGGGGAAGTTGCTGTTGTAGAGGTCAAACAAGAGTTGTAGTATTATAGTATTGTTCAGGCGATTTTAAAGTTGTTTGATGAGGGCAGTAGGGATATATTGTATCCATACTCCACCTGATCTGCTGCAGAACGTCACGAATAATGCTTTGACTACATTTTCTTTCATGTGAACTTCAGGGAGAGTGTGGATACGTTACCTTGTTCCAGCAAACTGGGAACCTTCCAGGATATTTGCTAACATTCCCATTAAGTTCTAGTTAGGGTTTTTATCTATCATTAGGTTGATAAAAATCCCCCAAAAACATCCAAATAATGTTTTTGATAACACATTTTTTTTCTTTTATTCTTCAGACAATGTTTAAATTAAAAATCCTTGGAATGTTCACAGGATATTTACTAAAATGTTGTGCACAACATGCAACAACCACCACAGAACATTCCCTAAGGTTCTTATTAGGTTTCCAGGTAATGTAATAACAACATTTGTTCTGCGGAACGTTCTTGCAACATCAGGTGAATGTTTTTATACAAACATTGTATAATCATCAGCACAACTGGACAGTTATGTGTTATTAGAACTTTTGGGGCAACCTAATGAATGTTCTGGGAACGTTCACAGAACCAATTATGGTTTGCTGGGTTGTGTCTTCTCGATTACTTTGTCATACATAAATAAATAAAAATGTTCCAAACATGTTATTGGAACTTTCACGTAACAATATGACTGTAAGGTTTTAACTTTAGGATAACCTTTAGGGCCACAGATAGAACAATGAGCCAGATGTTTCACTGGATGTATAAATCTGAAGCATTCGGTTGGCGTTTCCATTCACCGCCAAATATGGTGCTGAGAGGAACCCCATTGGCCGGCAGTGGAAGAAGATGAAGTGAGATGGATTCTGGCCGACATTCTGCAAATTTTCTCATCGATTAAACCTTTGATCTCAATACAGTTTTCTGTTCCCAAAACTAAAATCTGTTCAGAACAGAGTAGACTAAGTTTGTAGACTTAACCCTTTGCCAGAGTATTACAAAATTAAAGTTGTTAGAAGGAGTGCAAGGCCAATTGAGTTATTGCACACGCGCACTTCACAGAGTAGGCGTTCCCTAACGGAACTATGCAAATGCGTGCTAGAACGGGCCAATAGGATCTTGCTAGCTCATGCTTTGGGTCTGCCCCCTCCTTGCTTGTTCTGCCCACTATGATTAATTTGCTCCGATTGGAAATAACAGGCTGTGGTCTATCTTGGGTTAGTTCTAAACATCTTTGACAGGGTGAGGTGGGGCTGTACTGGTTGAGTTTGCTTGCTGTGATAATTTGTGACCTGCAGGGATAATTAGGTGTGGATTCTTCGTTACCTTGTTGTGTCTGTCTCCTATGTTTACCTCCATTCCTCTCTGGATGGAATCCCGGTGGATAGAACCTCGGAATGTTGGGCCATGAGGGCAGCATTCCACAGTGTTCCGCTGTGACTTTGATAGATCCTTGTTTATAAGGGAGCCCTGACGGAATATTCACCAACCTTCCAAAGGGAATGCTAGGAATACCTGACATGTCGTTGGGGAGAGGTCAGAGACACTGCTTAGTGGAAACTATGCCCGCAGCGTGGAGAAGAAGCATAACCCCGGGAACAAAGACCCTAAACATCATGGGGTGGGCTATTTTATTAGCACCCCGTTTTTAGAGTCCTAAGATCTAAACATCATGAAGGTACTATTTTTTAGTACCCCCTTTTAGAGTCCCCTAGAGATCAAAACTAAAAAAAGGGTGCTGGGTTTAGTAGCCCCTGATTAGAGTCCAAAGAGATCTAAACTCATAAAGGTTTTAGTTATAGTGCACCCTTTTTGAGTCCTAGGGATTAAACATCATAAAGGTAGCTTTTTATGGGTAGCACCCGTATTAGAGTCCTAGAGATCACACCCATAAAGGGAAATTTTTTTTATAGTGCACCCTGTATTAGGGGGCCCCTAGAGATCAAAAACATCTGAAGGTACCCTATTATGTGGGCCCTGTTTTGGAGTATAGGGATCTAAATCAAAAGGTAGCTATTAAGTAGAAACCTGCATTAAGCCCCTACATCCAACCCTTTTAAAAAAGGTTACTGGAGGTAGCTACCCCGCCATTAGAGATCTGAACATCATCAAACTGGGGGGTTCGCTACAAATACTTTAGAGATCTAAACATCATAAAACTGGAGTAGCTCCCAGATACAGTAGGATCTAAACATAAATAAACTGGGGGTCGCTACAAATACAGCGGAGGTTTTAAACATCATAAAAGGAAGTACTATTTCCCAAAAGTGAGTTTGGAACATCATAAAAACGGGAGATAGCACTTCCCAAAGTAAAGTCTGACACATAAAACTGGAGATAGTCTTGCCAAAGTAAAAGATCGGAACATCATAAAAACGGGAGATAGTTTATTGCCAAAGTAGAGACCCTAAAACCATCATAAAACGGGGGAAAGCTATTTGAAAAAGTAGAGATCTAACATCATCAAACGGGAGGAAAGCTACCAATACAGTAGAGATCAAAACATAAAAAAACTGGAGGTCGCTATTAATACAAGAGGTCTAAACATCATAAAAACTGGAGGTCCCCTACAAATTACAGTAGAAAATCGAACATCATAAAACGGGGAGGCCGCTCCCTTAGATACAGTAGAAAATCTGAACATCATAAAAATAGGGGTCGCTATAGATACAGTAGAGATCTGAACACCCATAAAAAGGGGGAGGTAGCTACAAAGCTATAGTAGAGATCTAAAACATCATCAAATTGGAGGTCCTACTAGCTACAGTAGAGATCGGGAACTCATCAACTGGGGGGCTATGGCTACGCAGAGATATGAAACATCATGATCCTGGAGCCTACTGTAAAAAAAAGATCTGAACATCTCAAACTGGAGGTACCAAACTAGATACAGCAGGTCAAAACCTCAGATACGGAGGCGCTCCAAATACAGCAGAGATCTAAACATCATGATACGGAGGTCGCTCCAAAGATACGTAAAAAATCTGATCATCATAAAACTGGAGGTCGCTTACTAGTTTTACGGGAGAAAATCTAAACATCATGATACTGGGGTCCCTACAAGATCAGTAGGATCAAACATCATCAAACGGGAGGTTGTACAAGATCCTTAGAGATAAAAACTCATAAAACTGGAGGTCGTACTAACAGTAGAGATCAAAATACCCATCAAACGGGGGGAGTTCAAAAGAAAAGGGGAAAAGGGGGGAAAAATCAAAAGGGGATCTTGGGGTTTTTGGGGTCGCTATTAGATACGGGGGAGCCCAAAACATAAATAAAAAACTGGAGGTTGCTAGTAGATACAGAGAGATCAAAAGACCTTTAACTGGGGGCGCTAGAGATACAGTAAGACCCCAAAATATCTTTCAAATGGAGGTAGCTACAAAATTTTAGACTGGGGCCGCAGAGGAACACTGCGGGTTTGGTGCGGGGGGGGGGGTTCCTCAGGGGGTCAAGGCCCAGCAGGAAAACCCAGGTGGGAACCGTTTTAAAAGGGAGTAGGCACCCGATAACCCAGGCTCCCTTTGCAATATGTGTATTGATTTATGTTTCCAAGTTTTCCCCCCCTTTCCCGGGCTTTAAGGGGGCTATTTAGTTTCAGGTGCGGTGGGAATTTTATTGATCGCCAGTTTTGGCCCGGTTTGGGGTTTTCCCTACTGTGTCTTTTGAAAAAAACCTTTCCTGTGCATGCATTAGATAGTCCCCCGTTGGGGCCCGGCAAAACCCAGGGAAGTCACCCCCCCACGCTGATGATGACGCATTTGGGGTCTGAGGAGAGGTTTAGCCTCTATTTTGATTGTTCCCTGCGTATCCTGTGGTGTTGGGACTTCCCGGGTTTAACCCAAATTCATAAACCCAAACGATTTCATGGCAACGGGAGGGCTCTCAGGGAGGCCCAGTCAGTTTTCCCGGGGGGTTTATTTAGGAGTTTTGGGGGGGCAACTACGTGGAAAGCCCAAACCGGGTTTTCCACTATGCACATTTTCCGAGAACCAAATTTTTTTTGGGGGGCAAAACCCCCTTAGTAAAAAGGGAGGGCGACAAAAATTACCACCCCATTTTCCGGGGATTGCCCCGAAAAATCTCCGGGTAGGATTTGCATTTCCCCCGGGAGTCCGTGTATTTTTTGGGGTTTTCAGGAGGAGAAGGGGGGCTATGGAGACATAGGTCACCAAATCTCGAGGCAGGGTTTACTTTCGGCCAATCCACTTCCCCTGTCTCCTCAATTTTTTTTTTGTGAAGAAAAAAGGGATGGGGGGTTACCCCCGTGCATTGTTTACCGGGCCAAAATCAAATTACCTTTCAAGCACAGCATCCATTACCCTGATAGCTAGTATACGGAATCATTGCAGGGGGGCCGCTTCTTCAAAAAATTTTGGATCTCGGGAGGGGTACAACCTAGTGGTTTTCCCCGGGAGGGAAAATGAGGGGGAAGAGGGCATTAGTCCCAAATCGGGTTTTTATGAGTATCTGGTCATGCCTACGGGTTCTGAATGCTCCATTTTTTTTCCCAATCATTTGTGGTGGATTTTTCCAGGGACCTGCAGGGCCAAGGGGTTGGGTAATTGTTTACATCCTTATTACCCCTAAAAGGGGCCGAGCTGTTCCCTGGTGCGAAAATTTGTTTGGGACACGTTGGAGCTTTGACCGTATGCTAAGGCAGAAAAATCCCTTTGTTCTTCCAGGAGCCAATCTTTTTTCTTGGGGTACCACATGCCCGCGTGGGGGGTGAGGATGGAGAGTGACCGCTTTCGGAAGTCCCGTTTTGGGGCCCAAACTCCAACCAGGGAAAAGGAGGTGCAGCTTTTTTTGGGGGGTTTTGGCCAAATTACTCCCCGGGAGATTTATCCGGGGTTTTGGGTTTTCGGGAAAGCAGCCCCCATTACCCCCTTTCCCTAAAGGGGGGGGGGGGGGCGGTGTGTCTGGGGTTTGGTCACTGAGGGGGGACGGGGCCTTTTAAAGTCGTCTGAAGGACCGGGTTTACTCGGCTCCAGTTTCCGGGGGGGAAAATTTGGGAAACCCCTCCCCTTTCCCAACAAGACCATGGAAAAAAACCTATCGGTGGATTTCGTGACGGTTTATTCCCCTCCCCCAAAAGGGAACACCACGATCCTGGCCCGTTGGGATCGGTTTTCTAAGTCCTGCCCCCTCATTTCTCTGCCCGGCCTCCCTACGGCCCTACAAACAGCTGGGCCCTTTTAAAACAGGTTTTGGGGGCCCAATAGGGGGGTGCCTGGGGATATAGTGTCTGATGGGGGCCCCCAGTTCACCTAAAGGGTTTTGGGGGGAGTTCTTTGGAACTTTTGGGGAGTCCGGTCAGTGACCTCTTTTTTTTCCCCCCCGAGGAAAACGGGCGGGGTGGAGAGGTCAACCGGGGGGGGGGTGGGTTTTCTGAGGTCGTATTGCCAGGCCCAAAGCGGGGGGAGTGGTGGGTTTTTTCCTCCCCGGGCGAAAAGGGGCCCAAAAACTCCCTCCCCCACTCCTCCACTAACCCCTTTACTCCTTTCCCCAAGTGTATTGGTTACAGGGGGTTTTTTGGCCCCCTTTGGCATAAAGAGCCAGTTTCCGGGAAACCTGCGGGGGACGGGGGGTTTCGGCCTCGCAGGAGACCGGGAACGCTGCTCATCTACGTCGCAGCGGGCCCCCAGGCGGCAAAAGGCGGCGCCAAACCCCCCACCGCGGGTTGGGCCCCCCTTTGTTTTGCACCGGGGGGACCGGGTTTTCGGCTCTCGCCCCAAAACCTTTCCCCTTTCCCGCCTGCCCTGCCAAAAAAACTGGGTCGGCGGTTTTGGGGGGCCCATTAAAAAGTACTGAGGAGATTGAACGGGGTTTGGGTTTGGGGTTACAATTTCCCTCCTAATTATCTGTTTTACCCCCTTTCCCATGTGTCTCTCCCTCGGGCCCGGGGGAAAGCTGGTCCCCCTCCCGGGAAGTCTGAGATACGGGAGGTTCCTCGCCCCCCGGGAAACTTTGGGGGGCCCCGGGTTTGTACTGGGTTTTCTTTAAATAATGGATTTGAGGCGTCGGTTGGGGGGCCTGCAGTACTGGGGAGTAAAGGGGGGTTACGGCCGGGGGGTGTCCCAAAGGGGGGCCTCCTCGATCCCTCCATTTTGAGGGATTTCCCCCGAAATCTTTCCCGGACTCGCCCCGGCCGGCCTCCGGCCGTCCCCGGGGCCCGGTGTTGACGCATCCGGCTGGATCCGCGCGTGGGGGGGGGGGGGGGGGGGTACTGTCAGGGAAATTCGCCGAGGTTCCCCTTCCTCCTTCTAAAACTAGGGGTGGGCTATAGATAAAATTAGAGACCCAAAACCTTCATAAAGTTGACACATAAAAATTTTTGGTCATTTTGAATTTTTTTTCCCCAACTTAATAATCCTTTTTGTTGAACTAAAAAGCGATCATTTCGGGGCGCTGCATTTTTGGCGTGCATGCGTTACTTCTTTGTTCCTCTCGTATAAGCGCATGTCTAGGGGGAGGTGCTACCGGCACTATGGGGAAACCCAACATGCACAAGGGCAATGAAAAAACCAGCTAGTCGAAAACCCTTTTAACCCTTTTGGACGCCCCAAAGGGGCCCTTTATTTAGGCTTTGGCTTATTTTGTTCTCCCCAAAGACGCAGAGCGCAAAAACCCAACCATCCACAGACTTCGGGCTTTGGATCTAGGGGTTTTTACGAGCTTTTTTCCCCGGGAATTTCGGGGTTAAACGCCCAAAACAACAAGAAAATAATAAAAAATAAAAAAAATATACTTTTTAAAAAAACAGCTTTCCAACCTTTTGAACTAGCTAGCTAATAAAGTAGCATAAATGAGGGAAAGGGGGGAAACCACTGGACGGTTCTTATTTTTTGTTTTTATTTTTGCTAAAAGTATGTTTGCAAAATACCCGTCTGGTTTCCGGATTGGGTAAAAAACTAGCTTTTTTAGGTTTTTTTGGGGTCCTTCCATTGTTACCCATTCTCCCAAAACTTTATATTTTGGGCCAAAACATTGAGACTTAGGGTGCTTTCTTTTTAATTGTTTTTTTCCGTCTGTTTTGGGATCCTGTTCTTTTGTCTGGGGGGCACTAAACCCGGCTAGTTGGGTTTTTAAAAGCATGGGGGAAAACGAAATACATACCCTGGGGGAGTTCCGTGGAATTTTTTGTCGGTTTTTAAAAAGTCCCTTTCCTAGCTAGCATCCCAAATTTATGTAGAATGTGGTCTCGCAAATCACTTTCCTAAAAAAGGGTTATGTCCGCCCTTGGGTGAAAAAAAAACGTGTTGTTTTGTCTAAACCCAACCAATGCTCCCGGGCCCCATATGTCATAGTGAAAAATGCCCCAAAAAATTGAAAAAAAAGGAGCGGGAGGAGTTACAATCCCCACGTATTGTATAGTGTTTCCCATGGGTTTCTTTTATTTGGGTAGGCAAATTTGTAGAACCCCAATAGTTTTGGGGACTCTGGATAGGATAAATCCAGGGGGTTTTTTTACATTTTTCCTATTTATGATAGTATGCTATGCGGGTGATGTCGGTGGCGCACAGAAATAAAGGGAAAGGCCCATGGCAGCTGAGATTTCCCTGTAGCACAATCAAATCCCACCTAACAAAAAGCAAACGCCAACCTTAAACCCCGGAAAAAATGCATAAACCAGAGTCTGAGATATCAAAAAACTGAGTTTGTCTATCCAGTCCCCGCAGGCAAACCCCCGCACAACCCCGTTCCACCCAGGGGTTCTACCATGCTTTACCTGGGAAAGGGCAATCGTAAATCTATAAAAAAAAAAAATAGTTATCAGAAATAAAAATTTTTCACATTTGCTTATAAAAACAGTTATCAATAATGCTTTCGTTTATATGTTAAATGACTTGTCTTGTTGCTTAGGGTTATTTTTTTGTTTTTGGTTTTCAAGGGACAGGACATGGATTCTAAAAAAGGGCCCATGGTGACTGGAGACAAAATTTTGGGGGCTGGGGAAAAAAACTAATCACTCCCCGGGTTCACCCCGGGCTCGGGGGACTTTTTAAGTTGAGCCAGGGTGTTATTTTCTATTTTTATTTTTCGGGGTTTTTTTTCCCTAGATCGTTGTATTTCTATTTTTGGCCAGGGTGGTTCCCAATCAGAGGAAGCGTTTCCCTCTTTGTTCGTTGGGATCCATACTTAGGCACCCTGTTGGCACTTTTTTTATTGTGGGATCTTTTTCCCGGAGGTTTTGGGTTGTATTCCCTAGGACTTCCCGTATCTTTTTTTTTATTTTGTTCGTTTTGTGAAATCAAAAAAGAATGTCCCCTTATAAACCTGCCCCTTTGGGTCCTTTTTCTTATGATGATCGTGACGAAATCCCCCAAAAAAGGACCAAGCAGCGGGGTCCAGGAGCAAAGCCGGAGGAAAACGCTATGGATGTCCCCCTGGGTTTTTGGGGGAAAAGATCCCCCAAGGGGGAAAGGCCGTCCACCTACCGGAGGGCAAATGAGGGGGGGATCCCCCGGGCAGGAGAGGAGAACGGCCCCAAAAGGGGGCCGTGGGCGGAAAAGGCAAAGAGGGCAACCCCCCAAAGGAATTTTTTTGGGGGGGGCCCCGGCATGGACCCCGGGGCTGCTGGGGGCCCGGGAAACCGGGCCCTTTTTTTGGGACTAGGGGGAGGGGGCCCTCCGGGTTAGGGGGGCTATTGGTCATAGGGAGAGGGTAAGGCACGGCGAGGGGAAACGGGGTAGGCAACAGAGGCAAAAAGAGGGAGTGGGGGGGGTTTAAAAGGGAAAACCCCCAAGTCCCCTCTTCGCCCCAAAGGAAAGGGGTGTGTGTAACCAGGCCGGCCCGGGCCCGTTTTGATTCCCCGCACAAGGCCAGTGGGTGGGGTGCCCCATTAGGGGCCCGGCCCCGTTCCTGTTTCCCCGCCTAAGTTATGGTGGGGTTTTTTTTCCCAGTCCCCCCAACCCTTTCCTGCTCCCCCCCACAATTTAGTGGTGCTTTGTTCCCAGTAGGGCCCCGACCCGTTCCTGCTCCCGGGGGGCCCCAACCCAGTGGTGGCGGCTCGGGCCCGGGTCCGGCCCTTTCCTGCTCCCCGCACCAACCAGGGTTCGTCGTCAGTCCGACACGGTCGTCCCTGTTCCACCTTTCCCTGGTCCGGCCCCGGTCAGCTGCTCCACGCCGGAGCCGGAGAAACCCCGCCCCAAAGGGTTGTTCAGCCCGTTTCCCCACCCCGGGCCAGCCAGGGGGGCAGAGGGTAGAGAGAGGGGGGTCACCCCCGGGACCCGGGGTCCCCCTTTCCGAGGGGGAAAATGCCCACCCGGCCCCCCCCCCTGTTGGGTTTGGGTTGGGCCCGGGGGGTTCGCAGCCCGGGCCCCTTTTGGGGGGGGGTACTGTTCACCCCCTGGCTCTGGGGACTTTTTAAGGGGCCCGGGTGTTATTTTCCCTATGTTTTTTTTTCTGGGGTTTTGTTCTAAAACCGTTGATTTCTATTTTGGCCAGGGTGTTCCCAATCAGAGGCAGCTGATTCCTTTGTCTTGTTTGGGGAAACCCCATATTTTAGGCACCCTGTTGGCATTTTTGTATTGTGGGATCTTTTTCCCGTATGGTTTTTGTATTTTTAAAAGGACTTCACGTATTGTTTTGTTGTTTTTTTTCGTGTGTGTACTCAAAAAAAAGAATGAAACCCCTTATAAACGCTGACCCTTGGGGCCCCGGTTCTTATGATGATCTTTGACATTGCCTTTGTTTTTCAAATCTTTTGGGGTTTGGGAAAGGGTTTTACCCCCAATTTTCCCCTTTTTTCCCTGTAATGCTTGTTATTGTAAAGTGGCTTTATTTTGTAATTTTTTTTTTTTCGGGAAAGGGTAGAACCAGTTTTAATTTTAGTGTATAAATCTCAAGGGGAAATTTGAAAAAAATTGCAAATTTGTTTTAAAATTTTCTCGTCAGGCCACCCCCCGGGTAAAGTATGGCTTTCCAAAAAAAAACCAAACCCGGGGGTTGCAAAAAAATTACTAGCCCCCAAACAGCCCTTTCCCGGGTTTGGGCCCGGGTAGAGTGTGTCCCTTGAAAAGACAGGGGGAAAAAACCCGTGGTGAAAAGGACCGCTCTCCCATAGTACAACCCTTTTTAACATTTACTTTTTAAGTCTTTTTTAAGCGAATTTTCTTATCCAGGGCGACAAAAAGGAACAATTAGGGTTAAGTCCCTTTGTTGGGGGCCCAAAATCGCAGTTTTTTCACCTACCGGCTTGGGGATTAAAACCCAGCAAACCTTTTGGGTTTTACTGGCACAAACGTTTCTTACCCATTTAAGCTCCGCCCCCCACAATTTCCCCAAGAGACCACCCAAAAACCAAAAAACCAGTTTTTTCCAAAAGACCAGACGGGGCCGAGTTGTACCCGCCCACCTGTCCCAATTCGGGACCCCTGCCCCTAAAAATACATAATGTGGGGGGACTCGGGATGGGAAATGGATCCAGTTGTTTTTTTACATTTTTCTTTTTAAATCGAAAATTATGCTATGCGGGCTGATGTGGGTGGCAGAAACAAAAATGAAGGGTTTCCCCATGGCAGCTGAGATTTCCCCTGTGCACAATCAACCCCTTCACCAAAACTCCAACAAACCCCAAACCCTTTAAAAACCCACGGAACAACTGCATCACCAAAAGTCTGTAGATTCACAAAACTGAGATTGCTGCTATCCATCCACAAAAAGGAAAAACCCCCCCCAAAACCCTTTTCCACCTCAGGGGGTTCCCATGCTTTAACCTTTTTTTTTCCACCGTCCCAATTTGACTCTTCCCCCTTTACCGTAAAAAGGTCGAAAAGGAAAAAAATTTGAACGTTCCAAATTCGGGTTGCTAAACCCGCTAAGTTTTTCCTGCTCCCTAATCACAGCTAACCACGCAAAGGGTTTTTGGGTGGGGAAAAGTAGCTTAGCAACAGCTCTTTTAAATTTTTCTCGTCATTGAGCACCCCAAAAAACGGAGCCTTTGCATGGATAACCAATGCTTTTCCCAAGGGCAAAAAAAAAAATTAAAAAAGGGCCCTAGACTGGTCCCAAAAAAATTTTCCAAGGCAGAAATTTATAATAACCCCCATTTAAAAAAGCTTTATTGATTAGAAAATAGTTTTTTTTCCTTTTATTAATCATTATCCTTTTAAAAAATTTGGCTGAAAATTTTCCCCCTTTTTGGAGGGTGGGGGATTTCCCAAAAACCCGGAACCCCCAATTGAATAGTTTTGGGTAAAGTTTTAAATAGCCCACACATTAGATGGGGGCCACACCAAAATGACTTAAACTAAGGGTTTACAAAATTTGGTTTAAACATGCAAACTGAACCGTGCGGCAGGGCGCGAGGATTTGCAAAAAAATAAATACACTAAATGTTTTTTAAATCATTTCACCCAAAAAAACTCCCAAATTGCATTAACGGGTGTTTTGTTTTAACCCAGACACTAAAATTTAAACTTTTTTTTTTTTTTTTTTTTAGCCCGGCTGACTCCGCTCTTTGGGGTTTTTTTACGAGCCCCCATGGGGTGATTGAAAGATGAATGCGGTCCCACCCCCAACCCAAATTGGGGGGCAATAGGGGTTACCTTAAATTTGGGTTTGGGTAAACCCGCCATATAAAATCCACATACAAAAAAAGGGTTTTTTTAAAGTTTTTACATCTGTGTTTTTGTATAAAAACCCCCCTAAAACCCCCCAAAAGCAAGCAATGCAAGGGTTAAAGGGCACAAGGGCTAAAAAAAACCCCTCCCTAGGCAAGAACCTAGGAAAAAACCCTAGAGAAAAACCAGGATCTAGGGGGGGGCCAAAGCCCTTTCTTCTGGCTGGCCCAGTGGATATTATAAATTTACAGGGCCCATGAAGGCCAGATTTTTTCCCCAAATTTTTAAAATGTTCAAAAGACCAGCAGGGTAAAAAAATAATCACAGGGGAAAGCACCTCAGGAGTAAATGTTTTTTTGGTTTTTCATGCCAAGTTTCAGAGGGATAGAGGGGGGTTTTAAAAACAACGGGTCTGGGACAAGGTAGCAGGCCCGGGTTTGAACAGGTCAGGGTTCCATACCGCAGGCAGAAAAAAAAAAGAAACAGCGGGAAATTTCCGGGGGCATGATCCTAGGAATCAGGGGGGGGTTTCCGGGAGGGAGAGAGAAGGGGAAAAAGCGGAGAGGGGGCGGGGGAGATTAGAGGGAGCATATTTAAAGGGCCCACGGGACACCAGATAAGCCCGGGAAAATACACCGGGTAGGCCCGGACTCCCCAAAGCCCCCGGGCCCACAAGACTTTTGCCACCCCAAAACCCGGGGAAAATAAAAAACCCCCAAACCCTCCACCCTGAAAAGGGCATTATCCCCCAAACCAACCTACCCCCTGAGAAAAGGGCGGCGTATCCATAAAAGGTCCCCCTCCGCACGAGCCGGGAGGGGGGCGAAATCCCAAACAGGAAAAACCCCTTCACGGCATCCGTAAAAAAAGGGTTGGGCGGGCTTGGCTAAAGACCCTAGATCTTCCCTTCTCCCTTTTTGGGGCCTTTTACAAATTTTCCATTTTACGAATTTTGTCAAAGTATAACATCTGGGGGTTGCCAAACCCCCTTCACGGGTTTGGGTTTTTAACTCTAGGGGTTTCCCGGGGTTCCCACGAGGAGGGAAAATCCTGTTTTTTATTTTTAAATTTGCACGTTTTTTGCGGGAAAAAAAAATTCAAAAAAAAATTCTCTAAAATTTCTGCGCCTTTGGGGGGCCAATTGAAAGACTGATGGGGATTTTTTGTGGACGAATGAAAACTGTTTTTCTGGGTGATCTGTGATGTGTTTTTTGTGTTTACCATCCTGTGTTTTTTGTTTTTTTAAGATAAAATGAAACAAACTGATTCATTGCATCCTTTAAGTAAAAAAAACTCACTAACATTAACTTTTAAACCCTGTTACGTTTTTTTGGTTTTTCCATTAAATTTTTTCGAGTTTGGACATTGCACGTTGGGCGACGTTGGTGCCCCCCCTTTTTAATCCGTTGTGTTACCCCTTTGTGCGGTTTTGTCATCTCTTTTAGCAAAAGGTTTTTCACCTGAGCGGGCCCAGGGTTATTTAAGAGGGCTGGCCCAGCGCCCCAAAGTTTTTTAACAGAATGTAAAAACAAAACCCCAGAGGATACACTTAAAAGTATTAAAAAAAAGGGTTTTTTTCCAAAGTGGGCCCTCGATGGAAAAACAAAAAACACATCAATTTAGATATTTTGGGAAGAGTGCCCCTTTTTGGGGGCTCTGTTTTTTTTTTAAAGTTGAAAAACCCAAAACCTCTCTGTCTTTATCCCCCCGGGGTTTGGTTTTGGGTTTTGCTCCCCTTTTTTTAATTATAAGTTGGGTTTTTGTTTTTTTTTTCCCCCGTCTGGGGAAAATTAGGGTTGGGGGCTTTTAGATCCCCCCTTTCTTTTTGCTAGGAAAAAACATTCATTTTGGGGAACACCCCCTTTTTAAAAAAAAAAACTTTTTTTAACTAGGAAAGGGGTCATTTTAAGGGGAAAAAATTCTTATTACAATGACGGCCTACCCCGGGAAAAAACCCGGCGACGCGGGGCCCAATCGCGCCCCGGGCCCAGAGGTCTTTCAAAAACCCCACCTGAAATGTTTTTTTGTTGGGGAACGTAACCAAACCCTTCAAGCTGGGAACCACCAAAACAACTTTAAACATTTTTCAGGCTATTTTAAATTCAAATTATTTTTTTTTTGAAATCAACTAAAACTTACCCAAAATGTGCAAAAATTGCATAGGAAAAACTCCCCAAACAGAAAACTTTTGAACCGTTAAAGCTACATACCCCAAAACCCCAATTTTTCACATTTTCAACGAATATGTTTTTCCTTTTTAGAAATGTGTGTTGAAATCCGGGTTTTAACCCATCTAGGGTATGTATGCGTGTGGGGTGTGTTTTTTTTGGTTTTGGGGTAACTGATTTTTTGGGAGATAAGGCCCAATCTTTAACATGGTGTGTTTCTAACGAGGCTTAGTCCAGGTCATTACCTCTGGACAGTAATGAGGGGGAAAGGGGATGGTTTGGTGTGTGTGTTTTTGTGTGTGTGTGTGATTAAATTTAACCTTGGGGAAATGTACAGTAAATCAACGAATTCCAAATAAAACGCTCCCCCCTGGCTTAACTGCAGTAACAGAATTACGCCATGGCTTTTAATTTTAAGTTTTTTACATTTACATATCCCCATGTGTTGCAGAATCTTAGCTGCCAGTAAAAACCGCAAAAGTGAACAAAAATTTAATTTTGGGGTTAGTGGTTAATTTAGGGATGGGGGTTTAAACAAAATTTTGGGGGATTAACTCTGATTTTTTTAAAGGGGTTGGGAAATAGGGTTAAAAAAAGTTTAGGGTTTAACTCGGGTGGTTAATTAGGGATGGGGTTTTAAACCTTAATTTTAATGGTTTAACTCGGGAGGGGTTTAAGGTTAGGGATGGGGTTAAAAAACTTAATTTTATGGATTAATTTGAGGGTTTTAAGGTTAGGGAAGGGTTAAATTTAAAATTTTTATGGATTAATTCTGAGGGGTTTAAAAGGTTGGGATGGGGTTTAAAACCCTTAAAGTTTATGGTTTAAATTCTGAGTTTTAAAGGGTTTAGGGATGGGGTTTAAAATTTAAAATTTTAGGTTTATTTCTGGGGGAAAGGTTAGGGATGGGTTTAAAACAGAAGTTTATGGTTTCCTCTGAGTGGTTAGGTTAAGGATGGGGGTTAAGTAAGTTTATGCTTTAATTCTGAGTTGTTAGGGTTAAGGTTTAAAAACAAAAAACAACTGAAAACCCTTCGGACCCTTTGATTTTACCCTTTTAAAAACCCCCACCTTTCCCCACCCCAAAATTTAATTGAAATTAAAAAATAGAATCCGTTCCACATTGTGAGAGGCGGGTTGCGGGAAAGTATATTTAGTTAAAGGGGGAAAAAGTGAAAGAAAATAATACGAAAAAATCCCAAAAAAAACAAAAACCCAAAAAACGGGCAAATTTACACAGGACCCCAACACAACCCCCCCGGCCACACTGCTCCCGCCATCCAAAAAGGCCAAATAGCTCGCCCCCCCCAAAACGCCATAGCTCCCATCCCACAACCCATAGCCTACCCATCCAAAACCCCCACAAAAGAAACCGCCTTTCCACAACCCCTAAAGGGCAACCCCACCCCAAAAGGGCCATAAAGTTTACGCCATCCAAAAACCCATGGGCAAAGCCATCCAAACCCCTACAAAAGGGCCATCCACAACGCCATAGCAACCTTTTTAGAAGATAACGGCACTCCCTGCTCCCCCCTGAGGCGGCATAGCTTCCACATTTCGCCGGGGCCAAAACCGTAATCTGGTAACCTGCAAAATCGCCCCCCTTCTGGTACCCCAAAAGAGAATGGCCGGGGGAACATTTTGTGGTCAGTCAAAACTAGAGGGAAGTATTGACTGGTGTAGTGGTGACCGATAGGGGAACATATCTGCCCCTCATTCTCAAAAATTTTTTAAACCCAAAGAAACTTTAAAAAACGTTAAAGGGTTTTGGGTTTTGCCTTTTGCTTCGGTACTTTCCTGTAGAAAGGGGAATGGGGAAAAAATTTTTACTTACGCGAAGTGTTAGTTATGTTTTCCCTAAACATCAGATTTTAAAGGATTTCATGGGGTTTAAAAGCTTTTCATAACATAGCTGAATTTTTCAGATTTTTAATGGTCTTAAAAAGCTTTTCCCAAAAACATCCAAACTTTGGGATGGGGGGGAATTTAAAACCCAATTTAAAGCCAAAAAAAACCGGGAACCTTTTTCTTTCCATTGAACATTTTTAAAATCGTCAAGCCAAAACTACTCCAGGAATGTTCACCCTTAAACCTCCTCACCCCCCAACTTCCACAGACCCCTCCAGAATCACACCCTTTCATTGGTGCCCTGCTACAAAAATCTAAGCAGTCACCTCTTTCTCCCTTAATTCTGGTGAGGCACAAGGCACGCTCTTTTGGGGTTTTCCCCAACAAAAAAAAAATATATAATAATTTTAAAAAATTCCCCCTTTGGTCACCCTCACAGATTCCCTGTCCCCAAACCCATTTTCTTCCCCAAATTTGGCCCAACACCCAAAAAAGATCCCCCAGGTAAAATAAAAACAGCACCCTAATAATACAAACTGTGAATTTTTGCGCACACGAGCAGAAAGGCTTGCTAAAACGCTTTTTTTAACTGTGATTTTAGCTCTCTTTAGCAAACTGCAGTCCCATCCATTATTCTCATCCCCTTCCCTTCTCACCAACCCTATTAAAAACTAAACACCCCGTTTTCCGGGCCTTTCTGCAGCTCCCAAAAAAAAAACTCTAAAAGTCAAAACAGCAAAAAAAAATTGGTTCCCCGTGGTTGTAGGAGGTTTGTGACGTTCAGGCTAAGGAAAAGTTCAGATTGTTTTCCAGTACAGGGAAACAGTTGGCTCAGATACACAACTAGAAATTTGGGAAAACTTTTTTTAAAAAAATTTCAATAAAAAAAAAAAAAAAAAAATTTAAAATTTAGAATACTGAAATATAAAAATTTAAGTTAAATCTGGCCAAAAACTGGATCAGACATAAATTCCCAAAAACTGAACAGGATAGAAAACCCTTTTCTAACACAAAGGGGAGACAGAAATCATTTTTACCCCGGGGGCAAACTCACTCCTGACAAAAGTTTTTTTTTCAGTTTGAGACGCACACGTGAAATGCTGAGTTGTTTTCGGTAGAGGCCCAACAACACGGAAGAAAATGAGTAAAACATTTTCCTTTACAAAATTTTTTTTTAAAAATTTTTTTCTGTTTGCGTTGCCCTAAAAAACCCGTAACCGGGGTTAACAGAGATACAGCATTTTATGAAACAAAAAAATGGCTGCTGTAAAACAAACCCCATAAACGCCATCTGCCCCTCCGGGAATCTGCGGGTTTCTTTTGCGGGGGAAACATCTTTTCCCTTGTACTGGAACAGTAAGGCAGAAATTAGAACCAGATAAAACAAACAAACACACACAAAACCGAGGAGGCTGGTGGGGGAGCTGTGGGAGGAGGGCTCTTTGTAAGGGCCCTGGAAGGGAATGATTGGAACAGATTTAAAAACCCCTTGGGCCCTTCCTTTATTTTTTGGATCCCGGGTTCCACTTCAGCCATTACAAAGACCCCGTCCTCCTTAGCTCCTTTCCCACCAGCTTCCTCTGAAACGTTCCCTCTCTCCCCAACCATGGGGCAAAAGAAGTAGAGCGCCCCCGCATGCCTAAAAATAAAAGGAAAGGCCCCCCACATACCGCCGTCAGGAAAAACAGGTTCTTCTTCATTGGTTTAAAACACCATCTCCAGGTGGCAAAAGGGGGCCCCGTAGTAAACCCCAAACCCTCACACCTGGAGAGAAAGGGGGCCCAAAGTCCACACACTCTCCCCCACACTGGGCACCCCCAACTCCCCAAATCACACCTCCCTGAGAAACCCCCCACTACTGACCCACCCCCCCCTCCCTGAGAAACCCCCACAGCTGAGCACCCCCCCACTCTCCACCCCACTACTGACCCACCCCCCACGTGGGGCCCCCCCCACACTGTTGAGCACCCCCCCCTTTTCCATCACACTACTGAGCCCCCCCACAAAAATGAGCACCCCCACACTGCTGGCACCCCCAACTGCGGGAAACCCCCACATTTATTACGAGCTGTATCACAAAAAAACCACACACAAAAAGGTTGTGTCCCGGTTTACGTGCCCAAAAAAATCCTTAAAAATTTTTTTTAATCTTACTTGCAGTTTTGGTTCTTTGAGACCACCCGTGGGAGACATTTTTCCATTGAGACGAAAGCTCCCAAAACGGGGAGTCCACTTCGGGGGACCCCATACCTTTTTCCATGCGAGGAGGGGGACTCTCCTGGACTGGATAACCCCCAATCAAAAATAAACCATCAGTAAATACATTAGAATTACAAAATATTTTATATATTATAAAATTATATAATATACTGTAAATATAAAAGTTGTCATTCCAGCCAGCCCCCAGCCCCGGGGAAAAAGGGCCACCTGTTGTTGTTGCTCCCCTGACGGGGGGGGCTGGGGGGGCTGGCTTGTGGTAGGGGGACACCCGTGGGCATTTTACACCCGGCCAGACCAAACAGACCTGTGCGTGAAGAGAGAAAAAGAACAAAATACCTTTTTTAGAAAACAGTTGTACCCTCAATCCTGCAAAATCCCCCCAGGGGCCTTTTCATTTTGGCCTGATCTCTATTTGATGCAGGGCACCCTAAAACTCTTAACGGTTTTGGATTTTAAAATTAATGTTTTTTTTTAAAGCCCCTTTTCCCAACCCGGCCCCAATTAGGAAAAAATGTCTTTTAAAAAAGGGGATGGCATGACCTTTACTTGCCTGTTTTTTTTTTCCCCTTTAAACATGATGGAGGAGAGCGGGTTGATTTTTGGGAAACCACCCCGGGCACGTAAAAGTGGCACGTCAGAAATCCCAAAGCCCCAGGGCCAAACCCAGAGGGGGGTTTCTTGTGGGGCCAAATCTATTTTGCCAGTCTATTTCGCCCTTTTGTAAACTCCTGATGAAATTGTCATGTTAGCATGGCAAGTTTCTCTAAAAACTGGTGCCCCGCCGTGGTTTCTGCTCGTAAATGCCACTTTCCCTGAGACTTTGGTTTTTAATGTTTGGGGTAAATAGGGAATGGGTGGCACGTTACTTTCTAACCCCAAGGCGGAAAAAAAAAAAAATGCTTTGGGATTTATTGGGGTGACTCATGTACTGGAGGCGCTTTTGCCCGGGGTTTGGGCACTAGCTGGCACTGCCACAAAGTCATACAATTGATTTTTTAAATTTAACTAAACCCTTAAACCCAAAAACCTTTAAACCCACTGGCCTTTAAACCCCCAATGCCTAACCTTAAAATTAAAAATAAAAAAATAAAGCGAAACGCATCGGGTTTTAAAAAATGGGTAAGATAAACCTTTTTAATTTTTGTACATACTCCCCTAAAAAATTAAAAAAAAAAGGGGCCAAACCCCAAACCCTTGAATTAAAGGGCCCAATTTAAAGGCTAAAACCCTCGAATTAAGGCCAAATGACAAAGGGTGAACCCTCGAAATTTAAAGGAAAATGACGGCCCCCCCCCGTCGAATTAAGGGCCCAAATGACAGGCTAACCCCTCGAATTAAAGGGCAAATGACGGCTCCCCGCGAATTAAGGCCAACTGGGCCGGCTCCCCCTCGAATTAAGGGCCCAAATGACGGGTTTCCCCCTCGAATTAAGGCCCAAATGACAGGTCCCCGTCGAAAATTTAAGGGCAACTACACTCCCCCCGAATTAAGGCCAAAATGACAGGGTCCCCGTCCCAAATTAAAGGGCCCAAATGACAGGCTCCCCCTCGAATTAAGGGCAAATGACGGTTCCCCGTCGAAATTTAAAGGGCCCAAATGACAGGCTTCCCCGATGAAAAAGGGGCCCAAATGACAGGTCCCCATGAATTAAACCAATGACAGGCTAACCTCGAATTAAAGGCCCCAAATTTAAAGGCTGACCCCTTTGAATTTAAAGGGCCAAATGACAGGCTCCCCGTGAATTAAGGGGCCAAGACAGGTAAACCCTCCCAAATTAACCAACGACAGCCCCCCCGTTTGAATTTAAAGGCCCAAATGACAGGCTCCCCGTCCCAATTAAAAGGGCCAAATGACAGGCTCCCCGGCGAATTAAAGGGCCCAAATGAAAAGGCCCCCCCTGAATTAAGGCCCCAAATGACAGGTCCCCGGGCAAGTAAGGCCAACGACAGGCTCCCCGTCGAAAATTTAAAGGGCAAATGACAGGGTAAACCCTCGAAAAAAGGCCAACTGACAGGGGTAAAACCTCCGAATTAAGGCCAAATGACAGGCAACCGTCGAATTAAATCAAATTTACCCGGCCCCCGTTTGAATTTAAAGGGAAAAATGCAGGTCCCCCCTCGAATTAAGGCAACGACACTCCCGTCGAATTAAGGGCCCAAAGACAGGGTAACCCCTCAAATTAAAGGAACTGCAGGTCCCCCTCTAAATTAAAGGGCCCAAATGACAGGCCTTAACCCTCGAATTTTAAAGGGCCAAATGACAGGCTAAAACCCTCGAATTAAGGCCAACTGACAGGCTAACCGCGAATTAAAAGGGCAACGGGCAGGCTCCCCCCCGAATTTAAAGGCCCAAATGACAGGCTTCCCCCTCCCAAATTTAAAGGGCCCAAATGACAGGCTAAAACCCTCAAATTAAGGCCCAACTGACAGGTTTTTTCCTTTAACTTATAAAATTTCCTTTTCGAATTTCCGGGGGAAATAAAACAATAGAGGGAAAAAAAGATATGATTTTTAGACAGGGCATGTAGTATTTCATATAAAGGGCCCGGATCATAAATTATACTGCCAAAAAAAAAAACATAAATGTAATTGACTGTTGTTTTTCCAGTTCGCGCCAATACCAGCAACTTCGCACAGCCCCTTGAAGAGGATGGGACAACCTCCCCCAGGCCACAAACAAAACCTGATCAACTCTAAGGGAAAGGGGGTTGTGTCGCCCCCATGTGGGGAAAAAGGGGGTCACACCAAATACTGACTTTTCTGATTCCCCCGCAAATACCTTTTTAAAAAAAAAAGGGATCTGTGACCAACAGGGCATATCTTTTATTCCCCGTCGTGGGGAAACCCCATAGATTAGGCCTAATTAATTTATTTTAATTGAATATTTTTCCCCAAATGAATTTTTTAAACCCGTAAAAACTTAGAAATTGTTGCATTTCGTTTATTTTTTGCAGGGATTACGAAATCCAAAAGTTTTGGTATAATTTTCAAAGATTGTTAGCGAAAGATCCACTGAAACGATTTAGAAACGAAGAATCATATTTGTCTCTGTAAAATGTATTTTAAACATAAGGAAGTTAAATTTTTAACAGCAAAGCACTTTTCACCCACCTGGGCGGGGTGGGTGCAAAACCCAGGATTCTGACTTTGGGACTGGCCCCTCCTTTTTAAAAAAAACCCCCCAGTTTTGCCTCCCGGGGAAATACTCAAGGGCAATAAATAATAACATTTCCAAATTTGCAGACGCTTTTTTCCCAAGGGGCCAACAGTCATTGTGGGATAGATTTTTACGTAGGGTGGTTTCCCCGGGGGGCGAACCCCTACCCTTGGGGTTACAAGCACATGCTCTCCCAATTTAGCTACAGAGGCCCCCAATAAACGTAAAACCCGCAAAAAAGACTAGAATTTTGGCCCTTGCCCACAGCCAAAATAGACATGGAAAAAATTTTAACCAGGTACCTATATCAGTACCAAGGGAAAAAACCAATCAAAAAGGAAATACCACCCTGCTCTTCCCCCCCCTGTTTCTGTGGCCATGGCAGCCAACATATTTTTTCCCCCCCAGCTGAGTTTTATGAGGCCAATAAAACCCAAAGGGTTTTTGATAATTTCCCACTTGTCACACAACGGTTTAATCAAAAGTTTTTCCACGTCATTAAATGAAATTACTTTTAACCAAAAATTGGGTTTGACGTTTTGTGCCCAGGGGTAGGGTTTTTATGAGCTTAGTATAACGTCCAAAATAGAAATACCCCCGGAAATCCCCCTTGGGTTTAAAGGAACGAGTTTTGTTTAATTTTAAACAGGTGGATACCCCAACAAGCCTTCTTGTAAGTTCAAAATTTTGTAGCCCGTCCATTCCCCCTAGTTCTTTTTTGAGATAGGGAAAGTCTCAGAGAACCCTGGGCCCGAGGACACCCTGGGGTACACCAGCCCCGAGACCTGATGTATCAATTATGGCGTCCTTTTGGCGTCTATACAGCCAGTCGCAAATACATATTTAGCATACATCTCGGCATTCATATAGGGGTTAGGGGATTTAACTTTTCACACCCTTTAAAAATTTAAAGGTCAATTGACGCTGGGCAAATTCTCTCTATATCTACCTTAAACTAAAAACAAGTCTTTTTAAAAATGGGGTAGCCAGGGACATGTAAATACCATAGGGCTGAAGCGATTGTTTTTTTGCCCCGCGTAATGCGCCTCTCCCAAAAGACATTTTTATTTTAACAGCTGCTTTCCCCGGAACTAAATTTTACTTTAAAAAAAAAAAAAAACTTTAAGCCAACAAAATCACCGAGAAATGAGAGAAGGGCGGGAAAGGTTTTTGGGGTTTCCCCACGGGTCCCTTTAGTGGACGGAGGTGGAGCGAGACAGCAGCGGAGAGGAGGGCCGGGTTTTAAAAGGGGCAGCGGAAAACCCTATCCGGGTAAGGGGTAGCAACCTATCGTGATTGATTTCGGCATTTCCCCAAACCCGTCAAAAAAACGCATTTTCCATAAAGGTTTCCCGTATTACCTACGGCCTCAAAACCCGACTAGCAACAAAATTAGGCCTCCTCGGAACCTGTAACAATCAGGTCTGGTTTAATACAGGGTGTGGACTGCCCTTAGGCAACCCGCTTTGGGTTTTATTCATAAACCCCCTTTTAAAAGGTTTTTTTTTGGCATAAAACCCCTTTGATCGCCATCCCTCACAAAGTAAAGAGGGAATGAAACTAGATCAAACGCTCTTTTAAAGCCCAACCTGCCATTCCCAAAAGGCCTTTCATTTCAAAAGAAATGTCAATTTTCCCGGGTTATTTCCTATGTTGATACAGGTTTTTGGGCTGGGAACAGGGTTTTTTTAGAATGGAAGATATGAATAGGCTAGAATTTGTATTGGGCCATTTGGGGGAGATCACAGGCTTAATAAAACTCCCTAAAGTTTGCTGATGCTCTACAGCAAAGGGTTTTTCCCCAAACCTCGGTCCGGGGAAACCCCCCGGGTTAAAACGTTTTTTGGGTTTTTGCCCTAGCACTACACAGCTGATTCAAAAAACCAAAATAAATTTTCAAGTTTATTTTTAATCCGCGTGTAGTGTTAGGGGCAAAAAAACCAAAAAGGCCCCCCCTTTGGGGGGGTTTTTTTTTAGGGCAGAAATTTGGGAAACGCTGGGTCTACCGCATCAAACGTGTGCCCTTTTTTAATAGCTCCCTGTGGTTTTTTGTTTATGCTAGGAAATTTACCCTTTTTTTGTAGGCGCAAATTTAAACCCCTTTTCCGCCCCTTTTTAAAAAAGTTTACCTTTTTCCCTAAAAATGGGGCTTGAGAAGGCCCAAGTCCCAAAATGGTGTAGCAGTGCGGTCCCCCTTTTTTCTGTTTTTTCCTCGGGGGTAAAAAGCCGTTTTTTTTTTTTTTTTTTGTATATATTTCCTTCACTTTCCTCCTTTAAATAAATATACTTTTCCGCAAACCCCCGCCCCCAATGTGGAACGGGTTTTATTTCCTTATACCTTTTTTCAAGAACTATGGTGAAACTAGCCAGTAGCAGCTAACTAGGAAATTGCTATTACCACCGTTAGCGGTCTTTACCACTGTCCGTGGCCCTGCACTACTCCAGGCCCTCTAGCCTGGGCCAAAATTTTCGGGCCCGTCTTCACAGCATGCTATTGACCAGAGCATATCGGATTTTTTTGCCGGAATCATGATCAGGACCCTTAAAACCCGGGTCATCGCCCACTAGCTAGCCGAACCGAATGGGTTTTTGGGTTTGGTAATCACCCACTGTCCCCCGACGCCCCAGTTAAACCTTTACTAGCCTCGAGCCAGGGCCCCTCTCCCCGGGTTCACCCTCTGTCAAACCCGGGTGGGGGCCTCCTAGTGGCGAAAAGGGGCCCGCCCATCCACACGACTGGTTGCCACGTAATGTCCCATGTGGTTTTTAACGGCTTCCCTTTTCGACGCCCACAAAGATCCCTCTGGGTAGCCCCGGGGCCCCCAGCCGCGCAACAAACCTGCCCCCTGCCGCCCGTGCTGAGGCCCCCGAAAAACTCCCCGGACTTACCTATTGCTGTTCACGGGAAAATTATGGTCACTCAGCTACCAGCTAATGCCCCGTGGACGTTTTCCCTTTTTAAAGGGTTTCCCCATCCTGTTTATCTGTTTAGCCTCAGGCCCCCAAAATTTTGTTTGCCATTACCCCGCTGTTTTCTTCCCCCCTCGAATAACCCGTGATTGTGTTTTGCCCTCTCCCATGTCAATATCCTAGCCCATTTCTGTTTTTGGGGTTTTTCTTATTTTTACATTTTACGTAGACCCCCGTTTCCCCCCTCAACCGCCTCAGATAGCTCCCCTTTTTCCCACCCACCATAACCCCAGGGGACTTTGGGTCAAAACCCGGGACCCCCAGGATGCTATCTCTTTCATCTTTCCCCAATGCTTTTTTTTGTACCTCCACGTTCATACCTTCCATATCCCTTTTCTTCATAATGCCCTGACTCAATTTTCAACGTCCCCAACTCTGCCCCTTTTTTTCTCGTACCCAACGCACTAGAAACCCGTTCTTTAAAACCCCCTTTGCCGTATCCTTTATTTAGTCCTCCCCTGTTCCTCTGGTGATTTAGAGGTTAACCCCCCCCGGGAGCCCCCCGTATCAAACCTACCCCCCAGGCCCCCTATTTATTTGGTTTTACTTCTGTAACCGTAAAAAAACCCCTTTGGGTTTCTTGCATTTTAAAATCCGAAGCCTCCTCCCCAAATTTTTTGTTATTCACTGCGTTAGCACACCCCTGGGCCCAAACCCGGGTGTTTTAGCAGTGTTGAATCCTGGCTTTGGAAGGGGCCCCAAAAAATTTTAGAAAGGGCCTCCCGAACTAACATTTTCCATCTAGATAGAAATACCAAAGGGGGGGGAGAGTTTCAATTACTTAGAGATAGCCTGAAAAGCTTATCATACTATCCAGGTCTGTGCCCCAAAAATTTTTACTTTATTTTAAAATCCACCTTTCCAGAAAAAAAATATTTCACTGTTTCCGCTTGCTACAGACCCCCCCCAGCCCCCAATTGTCCCTGGAAAAAACCCAAGTGAATTGTTTGGGCCCCCCTTATCCTCAGGGGTTCGCATGCTTGGTGACCCCAAAAAATGGGGTAAAGCTTAAAAACCCCGGCCGTGTAAAAATCTAAACGATCCCCCAATCTCACACAAAATTTTCAAGGAACCTACCAAAGGGACAACCCCCAAATCCGGAAAAAATGGGCACCCTCTAGATTCATCCGGGCTAAATTTTCCCTCTAAAAAAACACCTCCCCTGTCTTCAACCAAAATCTCAGCGAAACACTGCCTCATTGCCTGCGTCCCTAATGGGGCCCCCGGTCAAACCCACCACCCTCATCCTGGGCAAACGCCCCCTAAAACAAATTCAGCGAGCCGGGGCCCTTTTTAAATTTACCTAGCCCAGAATCCCGGATGGATATTTACCCATTCCCCCAGTAAAGGGTGCCGGATGTTTTTCAAAAGGGGTTTCCTCTCCCTCTTAAATAAACATGCCCCATTCAAAAAAAAATTTAGAACTAAAAAACCCCGATATAGATAAGCTGATGTTCTAAAAGGCAAAATCCTTTGGGCCCCCACAAATCAGCTGGGCTAGACCCAAAATTTGGGCCCTTTCTTTTAAAAATTTGCCGCCCCAAAAATTTTTTGCATTCCTATTTGGCCGGGTTTAACCTTCTTTCGTATCGTCTGAGATCCCCCCGGATTGGGAAAACTGGGCCCCGGGTTCCCTCCCCCCCTTCAAAAGGGGTGGGCACTCTAGATCCAAAAATGTTTTTCCCGACCTTTATCCATCCCGCCTGCCCTTTTTGGGAAAATTTTTTAAAGCCAAGTTAAAAAAAGAATCACTGACCATTTCGATTCCCACCCTACCCCTTTTCGCATGCAATCTGGTTTCCGAACTGGTCATGGGGGCACCTTTGCCACCCTCAAAGTTTCCCAAAAGATATAATGACCCCCGATCGATAAAAAAACAGTAAAAATGCAGCCCTCTTTTATCGACCGGCCAAAGGGTTTTTTACTTTGATTGTCAATCACTGCATTCTTATTTGGGAGGGCTAAAAAAGCCTTGGTTTCTCAAAAAGACTGCCCCAAACCCGGGTTTACCAAATACTTTTCCCGTAGGTTCAAAGTTTCAAATCGGAGGGCCCCGTTGTCCCGGACCTCTGGCAGGCTCTAGGGGGTGCCACAGGGGTTTAAATTTTCGGGCCGACTCATTTTCTGTGTATACAATGATGTTGCTCTTGCTGCTGGTGACTCTCAATTCCCCCTCTACGCAGATGACACCTTTTTTATACATCTGGCCCCCTTTATTGGGCACTGTGTTAACAAACCTCCAAAAAAAAGCTTTAATGCCCTACAACACCCTTCCTTTGGGCCCCCCAAAATGCCCCTTAAAACCCCTAGTAAAACTTAAAAATTCATGTCTTCAAAAACGAATGTGCTTTCACCCCCCACCCCACTAGAATCACTACTCTCGGGGGGGGTCTGACTTTGAATATGTGGACAACCCAAAAAATACTAGGGGTCTGGTTTTGGGGCCGTAAACTCTCCAAAGTTAAATCTAGGGAAACGGGGTTCCTTTAAAAACCCAAAACCTCTTCACTCATGTGCTAAAAATTTCCCTCGTTTAAAAATGACTATCCCAAACCATCCTTGACTTCGCGATGTCAAATTTTCAAAATAGCTTCCCCAAAACTCTACTCAAACAAAATTGGGTGGAGTCTTTTCGTCATGAGCACTCTCTTTCCCTTGGGGGAGAACCCTTAAAGGGATTCAAATTTTTCTTCCCCCTTTTGGGTCACTCTCTCCCTACCCCTTTCCTAAAAGGCTCCCCCTGGCTCCGCCTGCTTGCTCTTTTTACCTGGCCAGCTGCACGCATTTTCCCCCTCACCCTCCTCCCTTGGGCCCCACTCTGTTCTAATTTCTCTGCCAAACTGAACTGCATTTCCCCCCTAAACCTCTTTCCCGGGATATCAACCCTGTTTTTTTTAAACCAAGCCCTTTCAGGTCGTCTTCAAACCCCGGGGCCAGTAACCCGCCTTCCCCGCGCTCTGAATCCTGTTTGTGATACCCCATCCTTTTTGACTGCCTCCTTGTTCTACGCCCCGTCCCATTTCCCGGCCTGCCTTCTGGACCTCGACCTTTCTTCCGATTTTTTCGCCCCCCGGTAAAATCAAATTTTTTGCCCCTTTTGTTCTCACCACGAATTTTCCCCGCCCTTTATCTGTAAATTCGCCTTTCCATTTCCCTATTTTCTGGTTTTTGTGTGTGTTCCCCCCGGGGCCCCCCACCACCAGATGGGGCGTGCCCAAAACGCTTCACCACCCTCAGCCCGGGTCCCCCGCTCCCTCATGGGGAACCCCCACACAAAAAGCCACTTGGACCGGACAAACCCCCGGGCATTTGGGACCCCCCAGGGACCCGGTCCCCCCAGGGCCCCGTACCCCCCCTGGAACCCCCGACAACCCCCGGCACCCTCTTCCCGCCTGAAACTTCAAAAAAGAAAAACTGAATTTGAAAATTTTCCTCTTGGGGCCTCTTCTGTCCGTGAAGAACGAAACGACCCATATGGACCCAGCGCACTTCCCCCCCCCGGGAAAAGAGGAAGAAGAGCCAGAGATGACTGCCCTCAGCGACTGAACGCTCTTTAAAGGGGGACATAAATCGGAAAGGGGTGGGGACATCGCTTTTCCCCTTTTCCAGCTATTCAACCAGCAGCAAAAAACAGTTCCAACTGCAGCAACAACCCGCTAAACCCAAAACCCTGCAAAATACTCTCAAAACCCCGGGTACTCCCCCTGCACCCCCCCCTGGGCTCCCTTTTGTTCCTTTTACCACCGGCACTCCCTTTACCCTTTCCCCTGGAGGTCCCAATGCTGCAGGGCCCCGGGGTGCTGCCCCCAGATCCCCACCCCTCCCCAAACCCCCAAAAATTGGGAACCCGGAACGTTTTTTTGGCAACCCGAAGCAAGTAAGACCATTCTTGAGGGAACCTTTCCGAACCCGTTTGACTACGCCCCGGGCTTTTAACCAGGGGAGCCAAGGTGGGGGTTTTCCCTCACACATCTCACCGGGCGAGCTCGGTTTTTGGGAACGGCGGAATTTCGAAACCCGGGAAAAAACCCCCGCCGTGCCTCCTTCAGTGCCTTTTTTGAGGAGGAGATGTTAAAAAGGGCTTTGACCTAGGGCCCCGGCCCAAAAAGCCGAAGCCCTCACAAGCTCTGTCCCCCCCCGTCCCGGGGGAAACGGGCAGTTTGGGAGACTTCCCCATTTACTTTCCCTACCCCGGGCCAAATCAAAGCCCTTTAAAAACCCCCAAAGGGACTGGCTGGGGGCAAAACCTTCCCCTCCAAAAGCCTGGGGGGAAAATATCAAAGGGCCCAGCTTGTTTCCCTGGCCCCCCTCAAAGCTTGTGCCGCCTTGAAAATTGCCGTCCCCATTGACCGCCCTATACAGACCCCAGGAGGGGGAAAGGGGGGGGCCCTCTCAGTCAAACCCGCCCCCGCCCTTGGGGGCGATACCGGGTTCTTTCCACCCCCGCCTGGCAAGTCCCCTAGCCAATTTAATCAGGGCCCGACCCCTGGAGATTTGGCCCCTGCCCCCTGAATTTCCCCAGGGGCGTCGGGCCGTCTAAGTTTCCCAAACCCTTTTCCTTACTGGTTTGGGGGCGAAAAACACCGTGTGCCACTTGTCCCCGGGAAAAGCCGCACTCACCAGGGGTAGGGGAGGGCCGGGGGGCCAAAAAAGCCTTCATTTTCCCTCCATTTCCCAAAAACCCGCTTCAATTTCCCCCTTAAACTTTTTTGACAAGAATCTACATTGGCCGCCCTTTTGGATTCCGGACCGAAGCAAAAACATGGACCCTGAGTTTCACAAACCCAAATGGGGGTGAACCCCTCACAACGACACAACCCATTCCTGCACGGGGCCCCGGAAAGGCCATCTTTGGACTGTCACTCATATCTCCCCGCCCCTTTGGGAAAACCCGCGTCAGGGAAAAAAAAAAGGGGTTTCCCTCCAGTTTTTACCTCCTACACTCACCTGGCCCAAACCCCTCATTTTTTGGGGTACCCTGGTCCGTCGCACAACCCCCACATGCTGGGAGAAAGGAAAAAGTCCGTGAGTGGGGAAGGAGTTTTTTAAACCAGACCTGTTTTTTAAGGGGGGGCCCCCCCTTCACCCGGGGAAAAATCTGCGCTAAAACCCCCACATATCCAATTTTTTTCCCGGGCCCGTTTTCCACAGCCTGAAAGAGGTTTTCAACCCAAAACCCAAAGGGGACATCTCTCCCCCCCAAAAGGGCCCTATGACTGCGCGATTTATCTCCTGCCTGGCACAGCACTCCCAAGGGGCCCTTTTGTATTCACTTTTCAGCCCCGGGGGAAAAAAAAAAAAAGGGCCCTTGGGGGACTACATTAAGACCTCTTTTCCCCCCGGGATAATTAGACCGTTATTTCCCCCGCAGGAGGGGGGATTCTTTTTGTCGGAAGAAGGACGGTTTTTTCTTCGTCCATGCATAGGTTACCGGGGTCTAACGACATCACGGTTAAAAAATCGGGTACCCCTGCCCTTTTCTTTTGTTGCCCTTTGAACTGCGCAGGGGGCCACTTAAATTTAAAAAAGCGGAACCCTTTGCAAAGCCCACCCTCTGGTGCCCGGTGAGGGGGGGGAAAAACGAATGGAAGACAAACGGGTTTCCCCACCAACGGGCCCCTATTAAATTTTCGAGGGCATCCCCCCCTTCGGCCCCCCCAATTCCCCAGCAGTTTTTTAAACCCTAGTGAAATGATATCCTCAGGGGGCAGGGTAAATACGTTTGTTATTTGTGTACCTTTACGATATTTTTAAAATTCTCAAAAAACTCCCGTCAGAAAAACAAGGGACCAGCCGGGGGTTCCTGCGCCGCCCTTTTCTGGAGAACTTTTCTTTCGTGAAGGGAGAGAAGTGCAGTTCCCTGCCAAAAAACCTTTCATTTCCCGGGGGGATGGGTGACCGAGGGGGCCCTTCAAGGGTCTCACGAAGTTTTCGGCTGTTTTACTTCCTGGCCCCTTCCTGAGTCTCGGGAAAAAATTCCAAACCCGTTTTCCGGGGGTTTTGGCCCAAATTTTATAGGAGATTCATCAGAAAAAAATAGCACAGTGGCTGCACCCCTCACGGGGCTAAACCCGCACTAAAAAACCCACCAATGGACAAACAGCTGTGTTTAAGGCCCTTTAAAATCCTCAAGAAAATGTTTCACTTCTGCTTTCCCCTCCTCCAATGCCGATCCCGCCCAAGGGAGTTTGTGGGGGGAGGAATGCTTGGGCGTGGGGGGGGTTCAGTGCTTTCTCAAAGAGCACCCGAGGATGGGGAAGATGCACCCCTTGCCTTTACTCCCCTCGGCTAAAACCCCGCCGAATGGGACTACGACATTGGGGAAACCCCGAGCTGTTGGGCTGTTTAAGCCGCCCTTGAAGAATGGGTGGGCATGGTTAGGAAAGGGGTTTAAAGGAACCATTCGTAGTGTGGACAGACCACAAGAACCCGGAGTATATCCAAAAGGGCCCGGAGGCTAAATCCCCTCAAAAGCGGTGGTTTGTTTTTTTACGCGCTTCAATTTTACGGGTCTCCTACCCCCCCCCCCCCGGGGATCTCGCCCAAAAATCAAACCCGATGCTCTTTTTCCCCAAAGTTTCAGGAAAAGGGCGGGCCCACCGCCATGACAGCCCCATTCTTCCCCGCCACTTGGTCGTAAACGGCCCCCCCCCGGGGGAAACGGAAAAACAGGTATGGGGCTCTTCGGGGCCAGCCAGGTCCAAGCACCAGCCCCCCAACCCCCTCGTTTGTTCCAGCAAAACTCAGGTCACCTGGATTCAGGGGGGACGAATCCCGTCTGGGCCCGGGCATCCCCCGGGATCACTGCCCCTTCATTGGTCCCCCAGCGGTTTGGTGGCGGCGGGTGAGGGGATTTCCAGAATTCATCCGAGCTTGTCCCTTGGGAAACCCAAACAAGACCCCCAACCCCGCCTCCCCGCTGGGGTTTTGCAACCCCCCCTCATACCCAAGAGGGCCCCGGTTCCCACGGTTTTACTGGATTTTTTACGGGCCTTCCCCCCCCCTGAGGGCCCAGTTCCCTCCCTTTAACCCTTTTTGACCGCTTTTTGTAAAAGACCCCCCTTCGTGCCCCTTCCCAAACTACCCTCTGCTAAAGAAGCTCCCAAAGGGGGTCCTGGAAAATGGTTTTGTATCCTGGCCTAAAACCCCGGTATAGTGTCGACCCGGGGGGGCCGCCAAATTTCACCAAACCTTTTTGGGAAAGGAAATTTTGTCATCTCCTTGGGGGCCACCCCAGCCCTATCGGGCTGGGTTCCACCCGCAGTAAACGGGGCCCGCTGAAAAAAATGGGAAACCCGGGGCTGGAGAAAGGGACTGAGGTGGTGGCTTTCCCCAAAAAAAACCCCGGGGCCGGGGGTCAACACCCGCTCGGGTGGAATTGCCCATAAAATTCCAAAATCAAACCCGTTTCCACCGGGCTCTCCCCCTTTCAGTGTGGTCCCACGGGGATCAAAACCTCCCCTGTTTGCCCCGCCAGGGGGCGGGTGCCACCTGTCCTCTGCTCTTGCGTAAACCCCCGCCGCTGCCCCCGCACTTGGGGCCCGGCCCCACTGTTTCTCCCGAAGTCTGGAACCAGCTACGGGCCCTCGGTTTCCCAAAAGGGGGAGGAAACCCAAACACCTTTCTTACCGGGTTGGGTTTAGAAGGTTGGCTGTCTGCCCCGGGTCTGCCCCCTGCGGGTTTTAACACGAAAGCTGGCCCCTCGCTTCATTGGGCCTTTTCTTGGGGCAGAAAGTCATAGTCCAAAGGGGTCCGACTTTAGTTGGGCCCCCCCTTTCCCTGCGGGTCCACCCCACCTTTTCCCCGTTCCCCCAAGGTCAAGCCCGGGCCATGAAAGTCCCCCCGGTCCCTGCAGCTCCGGGCCACCTCCTCCCGCCTCCCTGGAAAGGCGGTTTCCCGTCTTCCCCCCGTCCGGGGGCCCGCTCCCCCTCAGGCGGAAGGGGGTAGGGGTCTATCCCTACCCTTTTGTTGAATGGGAGGGGGTAAAGGTCCAGAGGAGGACCGGACCCGGGCCCGGAGGATATTTGGGCCGGACCCCTTAAACCTTGACTTCCACCGCCCACATCCCGATCAGCCTGCAATCCGTAGGGGGCCCTCCAAGAGGGGTTTTTCCCAAGCCCTCCTGGGCCCCCCTGGGTTCCTGTCCTGTGCCTGACCCTGCTCCTTTTTCAGTTCCCCTCCGTCTCCCGACCCCTGGAAAACCCCCCAGCTCCTTTTTGAGGATGAGGAAAATTCAATCGGACCCCTCGGAGGGGTTCTGAACCCCGCCTTAAATTCCCCCCCACCCCCCCCGGGATGATGGGTTTTTTGGATTCGGGGGCCGGGCCCCCTTGGGGGGGGGGGTCCCGTCCCTTGGGACCCCTCTCCCCCGGTAGCAACATTAATTGCATTTAATTTTTTTCTGCCCTCTGCTCACCTCTCCCCTACTCCCGGGCCCAAAGACCCACCCGGCTCCGCCCCTCTCCCCTTTTCCCGGGCCCCCCCGCACTGAATTTTCCCCCTCACCAACCCCAAACCCTTTCCTCCCCTCTGTTCTAATTAAACCCCGCCAGCTGAACTGCATTTCCCCCCTAACCTTTTCCGGTTTTTATCAAGCCCCCGTTTTTAGCCAAGCCCGTCAGTCGTCTTCAAACCCGGACCAGTAACCTTCCTTTTCTGCGCTCTGACTCTGTTGTGATACCGATCCTTTCCTTTTACTCTCCTTGTTTACTGCCCCGTCTATCCCGACCTGTTTTTGGACCTCGACTACTCTCCGATCTTCAGCCCCTCCCGGGAATCGATTTGCCTTCTGTCTCCACCACGATTTTTTTCCCAGCCCTGATTTTGTACTTCTGCCCCCCCCTTCATAGGCTGTTTTGTGTGTGTTCCCCCCCGGTCTCCCACCACCCGATGAGGTGCCCAACGCTTCCCCCACCCTCAGCCCGATAAAGCGCTCAACACTGGGGGAAAACACACACTAAAACACTTGGACTGGAACCCCCGGGCATTTTTGGGGGACCCCGGAGCACAGGTACCAAAAGGGGCCCTGTAGCACCCTGGGCCCTGACACCCCTGGGACTCCTCTTTCCCCCCCTGAAACCCCAAAAAAAACTCTGAATTTGAAAGTTTTCGCTCTTTTGGGTCCTTTTTGTCCGTGACATATCACGGGGGCCCTCCCCTTTTTTCACCAAAGCCCCCCTATTTCAAACCCCCCATGGTTTACCTTTTCGCTTCATTTGGGTGGAAACCCCCTACATATTCCCCCCCACCCCCCAAACCCCCTGGCTCCAGGTTTAAACATTTAAAACCCTTTTTAGGGAAATCCCCCCCCTTATCTTTTGCCCCCGGGGCACCATAGCCCCACCCACCCGTAGTATGGTTCCCGGGTAATCTCCTGTTTCATCCCCCAAAGGGAAAAACCCTTCCCTTTTGGCCCGGCCCCCTTTTCCCTTCCCGTTTTCTGCTTTCAAATGAATGGAACGAACTGCAAAAATCTCTGAAGCTGGAGACACTTATCTCCCTCACCAAATTTAAGCACAGTTTCAGAGGGGGCTTCCGATCACTGCCCCCTGTTTTTACAGCCCAGCTTTAATTAGGGCCCCCCCCAAATTTCATCATCCCCCAAAATTGTTATTTTTCATTGTTTTTTTATTTTGCTCATTTTCCCCCCCAAATATCTCTATTTGCCCCATCATCTTCTGACCTCTATCACCCCGGTTAATACTTAAAGGGAACTATTTTGGGACTATGGCCTATTTATTTTCCTTACCCCCCATAAAATTTCTAAAATTTGCACACCCCTGTATATAATTTTCTCTGGGTTATGACTGTAGGGTTTTTTTTACCCCATATGTAAAAATCTGTGTTGTTGTTGTTTTAATGCACTGCTTTGGGTTTAAACTTGGCCCGGTCGCAGTTTTTTAAATGGAACCCTTTTTTCTCAAAATGGCTTACCCGGGTTAAAAAAAAGGGCCCCTTTTTTCACATGAGAGGATCTGTTCAAGACCGGCTGTTAAACCCCAAAACCCTGGAAACTACAAACAATATTCCACCCAAAATCGAAAGGGGAATTCCCCAACCCAACATACAGCGTGGGGTTTTTGGGTTTGGGTCTATGAAAATCCCCACGCTTTGTGGCAGTCCCCTCTGAAAGCTCTGTAGCAGAAGTCCTGTTTGAAGAGGGCTTTTTCACAAAACCGGGGGTCCAATAGAAACTTTGGAGCTCAAAATAATAATTTCACCCATAACAAACGGGGATACTCTCCGAACATGGAAGTGTTGGTTGATCGGCTCTGTAAGGCCCCACAAGCCCTTTAAGGAGGGCATCTGAAGAACACAAAAACCCATTTTGTTTCAAATTTTCCCAAAAAAAAAAAAGGGTAGGGGGGAAAAAAAGCCCAAAATTAAAAGTGACAAAAAAATGGGTATTTCCCCCCCCCCCTGAGTTTTTTTGTATTTCTCTCAGTAAAGGGGAAACAAATTTTAAAATCTGTTTCCTATGTTTTTTTTTGACTGGCTGTTTTTTATTTAATGTGTTTTTATGGGGAAAAAGCAGTAAATGCCAAAATTTAAAGGTTTTTTCAAATAATTTTTGTAATCTTTTTTTTAATTTCAGCAGGATCCCCATATTCAAAATCAAATGACTAAATGTACATTTTAAGACCACCTTTAAACAATTCCCCTATGTTAGCTTAGTAGATTTTGGATTCTAAAGGGGTTTGCTAAAAGGAGTTTTAAAAATATTTTTATTTAAATTCCTATAGCCCATTTTTTAACTCCACGGCCCCAAAATTTTGGGTTTGGCCCTCATAGTTGTGTGTGTGTTGGGTTTTGGTGTGTGTGTGTGTGTGTGTGTGGAAAAGGGGACATTTTAAACTAGCCTAAATTTTTTATATGTGTAAAACCCCCCAATATGTACCCTCCAATTTTTAAAAACCCCCCAATATGCACCCTTTATTTTTTATTTTTCGACCAGAAAGAAATCATAAAAAAAAATATTTTTAAAACCCGGTTTTGCCCCCCCTGAGAAGGTTCTTCGGTTTTCCCCCTAGTGGGAAACCATTTTTGGTTCCAGGTAAAACCCCTTTTAGGTTCCATGTAGAACCGTCTGTGGAAAGGGTTCTACTGGGGGGGGGTACCATTTCAAGATTATGCTAGCTTACAATGTCTCAAAACACTCTCTCGCTCTCACATACACACTTTTTACTGTCTTTAAACTAACAATATCAAAATGTTAGCTGGCTAGCTAAAACCAATGGCTACAATTTTTAAAAATTAGCCCATTTAGCAGACCTCTTATCCAGAGCGACTTACAGTTAGTGTGGGCATACATTATTTTATTTTTCATACTGGCCCCCTGTGCGAATCGAAACCACAACCCTTGCATTGCAAACGCCATGCTCTCCCATCCCTGCCTGCCATTCCCTCCCCCTACCCTGGACGACGCGGGGCCAATTGTGCGCCTCCCCATGGGTCCTCCCGGGTCGCGGCCGGCTACGACAGAGCCTGGATTCGAACCGGGAATCTCTAGTTGACTCTAGTTGACAACAGGTCAAAATTAAAACTTACCATGTCCATGGAGGATTAGCCAGACAGGTAATTTTAGCTAGCTAAAATTAGCCAGTTAGCTAACGTTAGCTACTAGCAAATATTTTCTTGATGTTCTTCCCCCCCAACAAACCGCCATTTTACTTATAGAAGTAAAACAGAATGCAGGAAAACAGGGACTACCACTTAGCAAATCAAATCTTTTAGAAGTTTTTGGTAACACTTCCTTTTAAGGGTCCTTATTACAGTGTAATTGGAGGAGAGAAGCATCGATCGATCCTCTCACTTGCTGAATGGCTATAAATAGGCTACAGCTTTGGCAATGAACTGGTGGTAAAGTTTGATGGCGAGAGCGACGTGTAGCTCTGTTGTGATGCGATCACATTGGCTAAATTGATACATTTTTTCCACTGATGGGATCGCAAACATAAAAAATAGGCAGAGAGAAATGTATTCATTCATTCACACAACGAACTCCAGACCTGTCAGTGGCAGTGGCCCAGATAAAAATATATATTAGTCAAAACTCTTTTCGCATGCGAAAAGACACACAAATCGAAACCTTTTCCATTATAAATAATTGACGGATTGCGATGTTTCGGCATCATAAACAACATGTGTTTCGTATTTATTGATAACGGACTTCTGGGGAAAGGGCAGAGTCAGAAAGATCTGATCACTATCAGATTACACAGGCAGCCAATTCGGATATTTTTTTAAAACAAATTTGGGTCTTTTGACCAATCAGATCAGCTCTTTTGCCATAATTTAGCAAAATATCAAATTGGGCTGCCAGTGAAAATCAGCCATAGTGTCACTGTATTTGCACATTTTAGACAGGTTAGACGATTCAATCAGAATGTTGACAATATCAGGACAACGGGCGCATGTTACACCAGGTATAACAGGGCGGGTAGTGTTCTTTATAGGAATATGGGGGCCATTTGTATCAAACTTTCATCCTGACCGGGCGACTGATAGTGTCCCTCTGTTTTAGGAAACTTTTCAATGGGTTGGAATTTCAAACAAGACAACTCTGACACCTGGTGGTTAAATGAGGTAACATTTTTTCAGGTCACGTAGACCTGCCAATTACATTTACTTTTTAGTCATTTATCAACGCTCTTATCCAGAGCGACTTACAGTTAGTGAGTGCATACATTATTTTTTTATTTTATTTTTATATTGTCCCCCCGTTGGGAATCGAACCCACAACCCTGGCATTGCAAACGCCATGCCCCTAACCCAAATTTTGCCGGCCATTCCCTCCCCTACCCTGGGCCAATTTTGTGCTCCGCCAGAGCCTGGATTCTAAACCAGATCTCTAGTGGCACAGCTGTGCTGCGATGCAGTGCCTTAGACCCTGCGCCACTCGGGAGACGCTGGAATGTAATGGTGATGTTGATTTCTTATGAAGTCACTAATTCAGACAACAGTGAATTTGAATTGAAGACTTTGTTAAAAGAAAACATGAAATCATGTACACATAATAAAATAACTTATTTTTAGTATTTCAATAATAGCCTCATTTGATATGGAGACGTGGTCATATACGGATATGGAATTGTTGGACAGCAAAACAAGATGAGGTTTGGTGGTGATGATTAGGGTGATTATTATAGGATGATGAAAAATGGAAAATGTTTTTGATTGATTTTTTTGATTGATGTTTATTGGATTGGTAGGGTTGAACCACTTTTGTGTGAGTTTGAGGATGCATTTGTTGAATGAATGATGATGTGGATTGAAATGGTGGAAATGTGATGTGATTTGTTTTCGGTTGAAATTTGTGGGTTTGGATTGTGTTTGATTGGTGAGTTTTATAATGTTTGGATGACTATTATAGAGGTTGATTTTTTTTTGTTAGGATGTTATTGGAACTGGTGTTTGTGGATTGTTTTTTAGCAAATGAATTTTGCGTTGGAAGTGTGAATTTATTTAGATTAAGGATGATTTTTAGTGTGTTGAATGGATGATTTGGATTGATGATTGAATGGTCCCTTGGAAAATTTTTGTATTGCCGGAGATTTTGAGGGTAAAGCGTGAGAGGGTTAGATTTGATGTATGAATGCGCGATCGATTGATTTAATTTGTATGATGTTTTGATGTATTTGAAACATGGATTGTATGAATTGATGATTGTGATGATGATGATGATGGTAATGAGGGTAATGATGATGGATGATGAATGATGGTGAGGGGTGATGAGGGTGAGGGTGATGATGGTGATAATGAGGGTGATGGTGATTGTGATGGTAATGATGGTGAGGGTGATGATAATGATGGTGATGGGGGATGATGATGAAGAAAGGGATCAAACTGATTTTCTCCGAGCCCCGTAGGTTTTGTAGAAGGGACTGTTTTTCCACACCTATATGAGAGAAAACAGACCAACGATAGAAACTATTACATCTTATTTTATAGAAGAGACACGTAGTGTTCAGCGAGGGTTTGTTCCTGCATTACCAATTTTTCCCAAAAAGACAGTTCTGTCTAAATTACTATGCTTCATGTCCCCTTTTCTGTCTAGAAAAGACTGCTTCTTTGATAAGGAAATCTTATGTCGCTCTATTCTGATTGTTCTATTTTCTATGTTTGTACGTCGGGGGGTCATGCCCCATTTTTAAAAAGGGGCCCCAAGTACTGAGGTTTGGGGGTGGTCCTAGGGGGTCAAAGTGGTACCGAGTCACATCGACTGTAGGGGGTCGTGTATCCGAGTCACCGACCGGAGGGGTCAAAGTGAAGTACCCAAATTGATGTGAAAAGGGGAACGAGGTAATTGAGGTAGATATGTACAAAGTAGGGTAAAAGGGGCTAGACAACAGGGTGATAAACAGTAGCACATATACTGTAGGTAGGGTAAAAGGGACTTGACAACAGGATAGATAATAGCAGTAAAGCAGCAGTATACTGTAGGTAGGGGTAAAGTGACTAGCAACAGGAAGATATAACAGTAGCAGCAGTATACTGTAGGTAGGGGTAAGTGACTAGACCCAAAGATAGATAATAGACAGTAAACAGCAGTATACGGGAGGTGGGGTAAAGGGACTAGGCAACAGGATAGATAATGACAGTACAGCATATACTGTAGGTAGGGGTAAAGTGACTAGACAACAGGATAGATAATAGACAGTAGCGACAGTATACTGTAGGGAGGGGTAAAGTGACTAGACAACATGATATATAGACAGTACAGCAGTATACTGTAGGTAGGGTAAAGTGACTAGCAACAGGATAGATAAAGACAGTGCAGCAGTATACTGTAGGTAGGGGTAAAGTGACTAGACAACAGGATAGATAATAGACAGTAGCAGCAGTATACTGTAGGTAGGGGGAAAATGAAATAGGCAACAGGATAGATAATAGACAGTAGCAGCAGTATACTGTAGGGAGGGGTAAAGTGACTAGACAACCGGATAGATAATAGACGTAGCAGCAGTATACTGTAGGTAGGGGTAAAGTGACTAGACAACAGGATAGATAATAGACAGTAGACAGCAGTAAAACTGTAGGTAGGGTAAAGTGACTAGGCAACAGGATAGATATAGACAGTAGCACAGTATACTGTAGGTAGGGGTAAGTGACTAGACACACGGGTAGATAATAGACAGTAGCAGCAGTATACTGTAGGTAGGGGTAAAGCGACTAGACAAAAGGATAGATAAAAGACCGTAGCAGCAGGATACTGTAGGTAGGGTAAAGGGGGCTAGACAACAGGATAGATAATAGACAGTACGCAGATTGTGTGTGATGAGTCAAAAGAGTCAATGCAGATTGACAGACATTATGCCTAATTCTATGTCAAAGGTTACCTAAGCATACCTCTTTACGTGTTCAATTGTCTTTTAATTAATGATGCACTTTTTTTTATTTTTATAACTCAATAAAAAAATAAATACAATTTTATTGGCCACATGCGCCGAATCCCAAAAGGTGCAGACATTACAGTGAATGCTTACTTACAGCCCTTAACCAACAGTGCATTTATTTAAAAGAAAAAGTAAAAAAACAACAACCAAAAAAGTGTTGAGAAAAAAGAGCAGAAGTAAATAAAATAACAGTAGGGAGGCTATATATACAGGGGGTCCGGTGCGAGTCAATGTGCGGGGCACCGGCTAGTTGAGGTAATATGTTACATGTGGGTAAGTTAAAGTGACTATGCTAAATAATTAACAAGAGTAGCAGCGCGTAAAAGATGGGTGGGGTTGGGGGGCAGTGCAAATAGCCCGGGTAGCCATGATTAGCTGTTCAGGAGTCTTATGGCTTGGGGTAAAGCTGTTGAGAATCTTTTTGGACCTAGACTTGGCGCTCCGGTACCGCTTGCCGTGCGGTAGCAGAGAGAACATCTATGACTAGGGTGGCGGGAGTCTTTGACAATTTTTGAGGGCCTTCCTCTGACACCGCCTGGTATAGAGGTCCTGGATGGCGGGAAGCTTGGCCCCAGTGATGTCTGGCCGTACGCACTACCCTCTGTAGTGCCTTGCGGTCGGAGGCCAAGCATTTTGCCAATACCAGGCGGTGTTTGCAACCAGTCAGGATGCTCTCGATGGTGCAGCTGTAGAATTTTTTGAGGATCTGGGGACCCATGCCAAATCTTTTCAGTCTCCTGAGGGGGAATAGGGTTTTGTCGTGCCCTCTTCACGACTGTCTTGTGTGTTTGGACCATGATAGTTCGTTGGTGATGTGGACACCGAGGAACTTGAAGCTCTCAACCTGTTCCACTACAGCCCCGTCGTTTGAGAATCGGGCGTGCTCAGTCCTCTAACTGTTATGCCTTAGGAGTTTAGTGCGACTGCCACACTGGTTTTATGGTATCATATACGTCTAGCAACCTTGCCAGCAGGCAGGGCCAGCTAAGATATCTAGACAAGCTACTCTACTGATACCCCCTGAATGGCTCGGTAGCTATTATGAGGTTCGTAGATTGGGAAACCTATCTAGCTGGCTAGCTAAAGCCAACTTCATAAAATTTTGCTAGGTGGCTAGTATTACAGAGAAAAAAAACAAAACATTTTAGTTTGATGTATTCATCAAAAGGGAATCAATAGGCTACATAGCTTAGATCAAATTCTTTTACAAACGTACTTCCTGCGAGTTCGCCGTGCATTAGTGCCCCCTATGGGCATGACGTTCCCACTCTGCTCTACGTAACCTGTTGACGCCGTATTACTCCACAAATCTCTCATTATCTTTCCGTCTCTATTTCAGTATCTATTTGTCTGTCTTCCCCCTGTCTCTGTAGCCCCTGAACAAGGTGGGGTGTGTGGTGTGTTGTTTTTTTACTGTGAGTTGCTTACCTTCTCTTGTGCAGCTAGAGACAGCCAGCGAGGCAGCACGCTAACATGGCCAGGCCCCCCACAGATGGCAATCACCTCCTCTGTTGTTGCAAACTTGCACAGGGCATCCATGGTAGACCAACAGACCACAGCGAGGTCCGCTATAGGAAGCATCACACCTACACACAGAGAAGAGCGTTGAAAGGGCTCAGGTAATTTTAAGTAAATATATATTGTGTGTGTGTTGTGTGTTTTGTGTGTGTTTTTCAGTGGCGGTTAGTACCGTTTTTAAAATGGGGAGGACGATTTTTTTTTTCATGAGCATGGCCTTATTTCTATTACAGCATATTGGATGAATGTCGTTCATATTCCATTCACCCCAGTTCAATTGTAACATCGATAGGTTTAGCTACTACTGATACTCAAACTTTCCCTATACCCATCCTGGCCTATGATGAAGATTAGACGTAGGGGGGCACCAGTCGGAGAAAATGTTGAGTGACAGACAGCGACACATCAAAACGCCTTGACATCTTGCCTCATCTAGCTGTATAGTGTGTAATCATTAGTCCAACAGTTGCAAAAGAGAGTTTGTATTGGACAAAGTCAGGTATGTTTAAGAAAAGTTTTTCACACAATCGGCGGAATGAAATACACCCCTGGTCACGCGTAAACACAGTTCACTTTCATAGCAGCCACGTTGTTTCCTTCTCGCATCTATGCGCTCTCCTCCTCCCACCTTTTCCCTTCGTTTGTGGACTTCAATGAACAACACATCTGCTGTATTTGACCTAGGCAAAAAAACCTTTCCAAGACACACCATTTACCAGACGCTCTTATCCAGAGCGATTTACAGGAGCAATTGGGGTTTAAAGTGCCTGCTCAAGGGCACATGACAGATTTTTCACCTAGTCGGCTCGGGATTAGAACTAGCGCCTTTCGGTTACTGGCACAACGCTCTTACCCACTAAGCACCTGCCGCTACATCTTTCCCTTTGAGTCATTTTGCAGACGCTCTTATCCAGAGCGACTTACAGTTTAGTGAGTGCATGCATTTTTTTCATACTGGTCCCCCGTGGACATCGAACCCACAAACCCTGACGTTGCAAGCGCCATGCTCTACCAAATGAGCTACCGGACTATATTAGCCATGTTAGCTAAAGTAACGTCTAGTCAACATGGCTAATAAAAATAATGTGTTAATAACCCTCTACAATCATGCAGTAACTTTACAATTAGGGTCATAAGCAGTTTAGCGTCCCCCTGGGGAAAAATTGTAAAACCAAAAGCTTACTTGATTGGGAAAGGTTCCAGTGTTGTTTGGATAGTCTACCCGCTACTACTAGCATCCCTCGTTTGGCCGGGTGTTTGTGGCTAAACTCTCTGTATTTGTTAGCTAATATGTAAAAGTAAAAAAATAAAATCCCCTCTCTGTTGCTTATCTTTCAGACTAGATTCATTCTCTGATCCTTTGGTTGGGTGGAAAACATGCAGTTTATGCTGCAAGAGTCTGATGGTTTGGGGACTCCCCCGAAAGTTGCATAATTACTGTGAAAGTTTTGGGAAAGGGGGGAAACCGGGACCCCTCCAGGATTTGTATTAAATCAATGACCCAGAGGGGGACAGAAGCTAAGTGTTTTTTCCCTACACCATGGTCTGCCCTACAGGGTCTGTTGAGGCTACTGAAACCCTTCAATTTTTGGTGACTTGAATATTTTGGATATTTTTTAATCTAAAAAGATAAATTTTTTTTAAAGTTTTTTAAAAAATTTTTTTTTTTTGTGAAATTCACTGAGAGGATGGTCCCCCCCTTTTCCCCCCTGGGGAGCCTCCCTTGGTGTGTGTGTGTGTGTTTCTTACTGCAGGCAGGGGTATCGCTGTCAGGGGGGGACTGCCTGTCCATTCAGGCATAGTCAATCCTCGTCTTTACAGGGGCTTGACACCTCAAAAAAGGGTTCCTCCTATCACTACTGCATCAAACAAAACCAATCAGATCTTTATTGTCCCAATTTGGGGAAAAAATTTAACAAAACAACCCTCATGTAGCGAAGCTTTTAAACCCTTCATTCAGTTTCCAAAGGTGGGTGTGGGGGGCAGAAAAGGGTATCTAAACCTGAACAAAAAGGAAGGGTCTCTTTTTTGTGATGGGAAACCTGTATATGCCAACCATTTCCAAAAAAAAAACCCAAAGAGGGCCTTCCCGTTTGTTCAGGATTAGGATACCTGTTTTCCAAAAAGCACCTGTGCCCCCCCCCCCCCCCCCACCTTTAAACTCACACAAAACCCTTCCACAGGTGCATTTTTGGGAACTAAGACCGGGTAGCTGTTCTATCCAAACTCACTTTTACGGGCACGGGGAGTTTGGGGTTCCAAGGTCTGGGCCAGTGCCCTTGTGTTGGTTAAAGGTTGTCGAAGTTCTGCTGACTGGATCCCTGGGAGAAGAGATCACTGCACCAGAGGGGTGGGAAGGCTGGGAAGGGGGAAATTGGAGGAAAAGGGGAAATTTAATGAAGGGTTTTTTTACCCCTTTTAACGCTATCCTCTACCCCCAACACTTAAACCACTGTTTCAAAAAGTTTAACAACAAACTTTTTAAAAAATCCATTATAAATTTCTTAGTAGGCGCTTCCTGACTACTGATTGGAGGGGTAAAACTAGCCCTGTCCAGCACTTGTACATCGTATTGGCTAAGGGGGTTGCTTTGATCAGTTTTAGGGTTAGATGGAAGTTGTTTGATAGGTTGTAGATAATTCTTTAGATCTGGTTGCTAAAAGTTGGTGCTTTAGATCAGTGTTGGGTAAAGTAAGGGTTTTTTTAATCAGTGTTGCTAAAAAGGTGCTTTAGATCGGGATTAGGTTAGATGGAAGGTTGTTTTTAGATCGTGATTGGTTAGAGGGAAAGGTTGCTTTAATCAGTGTTTAAAAATTTAATGGCGGTTTTTTTTGAAAAGTGTTAAAATAACGTAAAATTGCGAAGGTGCATAAATAAAAAAATCCCAAAACTAAAAAGTACAAAAAAGCACAACAAACACTTTGCCCCCCGGGTTTAAATCTATTTTTTCCCTGGAGCGGAGCTGTTAAAAAGGGAGTAGCTGTTCAAAGGAGGAGTGTTCAAAAGGGAGGAGCTGTTCAAAAGGGAGAGCTGTTCAAAATGGAGGAGCTTTTTAAAAATAAAGAGCTTTTCAAATAGGGGGCTGTTAAAAAGGGGAGAGCTGTTCAAAAGGGGAGACTGTTAAAAATGGGGGGCTGTTAAAAATGGGGAGTGTTCAAAGGAGAGCTTTTTTCAAAATGGAGAGCTGTTAAAAAATGTGAAATGATGACATTTTTGCTCACCTTGCTTTCCCTTCAACCCTTCACCTAGAATGCTTTTCCAACGTCTGAAGGACTTCCCCCATATGCTGAACACTCGTTGGCTCCCTTTTTCTTCCTCGCGGTCCACTCCCCGAAACATCTAAATTTGGTTGGGGTTGGGGTTTGGGAGGCCATGCCTGATGCAGCACCCATCACTTTCTTCTTGGAAAATAGCCCTTACACACCGGGGTGGTTGGGTCTTTGTCCTTTTGAAAAAAAAATGAGAGTCCCCTAAGCCAAACCAGATGGATGGCGTATCGCTGCAAAATTTGGGGTAGCCATGCTGGTTAATTTTTTTTTTGTTAAATTCTAAAAAAAATCAAGCAGTGTCACCAGCAAAGCACCCCACACCATAAAACCTCCTCCCCATGTTTTAGGGTGGAAAAATACACATGCGGTGACATCCGTTCAAACACCGCGTCCCAAAGCAGGGGGTTTGGAACCAAAAAATCTCAATTTGGGACTCCAGATAAACGGACACTTTCCCCCCGGTCTAGCCCATTGCATTTTTTGGGCCCAACAAGTCTCTTTCTATTGGTGATTAGTTGGTTTCTTTGCAGCAATTAAACCCATGAAGGTTTTAATTCACCAGTGTCCTCTGAACATTTTGATGTTGAGATGTGTAAAGTTCTTGAACTCTGTGAAATTTATTTGGGCTGCAATTTCAACTGGTCCTCTAATTAACTTACCTCTGCAGCAGAGGGAACTCTGGGGCTTCCCTTTCCCGTGGCGGGCCTCATGAGGCCAGTTTTTATCGTGCGCTTTATCTTTTTGCAACTGCACAAATTTCCGCATTTACTGACCTTCATTTTAAACTAAAGATGGACGTCGTTTCTCTTTGTTATTTGAGCTTTTTTTTGCCATAAATGGCTTGGTCTTTTTCCAAAAAAGGACTATCTTCTGTATACCCCCCCCCCCTACCCTTTACAAAACCAAAAGATTGCTCAAATGCATTTAAAGGAAAAAAATTCAAAATTTAATTTTAAATGGCAACCTTAATTGAAATGCTTCCAGTGACTAACCCCATGAACCCGGTTGAGAGAATGCCAAAGTGTGAAAGCGTCATTAAGGGGAAAGGGTGGCTATTTGAAAATCCCAATAAAAAAATATTTTATTTGTTTAACACTTTTCTGGTTACTACATGATTTCCCTATGTTTATTTTATATTTTTGATGTCTTCACTATTATTTACCCTGTAAAAAAGAAAAAACCCTTTAAAAGTGTTGGTGTTCTAAACTTTTGACCGGTATGTATATTTTTTTAATTGACCATGTTAAATTATAATTTTTAAAAACTGTGCACACACTGATTTCAGAAACAGCACCTACCCCGATGCTCCGTTGCTGAGACTGGGAATGATGCCGGAGCAATTTCAGAGCAGGACAAGAGACCCTCTTTATGACTTGCGATGAAAAAGGGCCTGTACATGATAGGCCTATTGCTTATAATGATTATGATGGTCATAATGCTTCTTGAAAAGGGGTCATAAAGTGTATTTTCTACAAGGTATTTCAAATATGAGAAAAAAACATGACTGTAAAGAATTCATTACAACAACAACAAAGGTTTTAAGAAACAACTTTCAAAAAAATAAACTTCTTGGCAGGGAAAAAAAAGATATAATTAATGTGGGGTTTGACTCTTATGTAACCAGCTATAAAATAACGCAATTATGTCACAACAGGTTTGTATATATTTTAATTTTGGGTCATGACAGTGTTATGACATATTATGACATGGTTATGACCGTTATGACACTGGTGTAAAGAAGTGTTAACCAAAATTTAAGTGTTAGGACTGCACAGACCACACACACCACACCCCCACAGACACCCAGACAACCCAACACACACACACACACCCCACAAAACACACAGACACACACGGTTGCGGGATACTCACCCCTCATGGTCTGTTTTGGTCCTGACATCTTGTGGTTTTTCTATGTGTGTGTGTTGTAGCCATCCAGGGTTTCTAGTTAGTCTAAGGACTATCTCCTCTTCAGGTGTTTTGGATTACAGTGAACGTTGGGTTTATACTTTATACCCCTTCAACACATCCCTGTCACAACTTGCACGAAAAAAAAGCAGAACCGAATTCGGGGGAAAGAGTATCTCCTTTCCCCCAAAATGACTCGCTCGGCTGCTCTTCTCCCGCATCACTTCCTGCCCCATTGCCCTCGGTTACCCGCTTCCCAGAGGCCTCCCCACGGGGGGGCAGGTATTCAACAGGTATGCAGCCCCAGGGGGCAGGAGATGTTTGAAGGCTTTCACTTACACCCAACACAGATGAAAATTTGTGTTGTCACCCATCTGGAGGTTACAGCTCACTCACACTTTCTCTCCCCCTCCCCTCTCTCTCTCTCTCTCTCTTTTCCCCTCTCTCTCTCTCTCTCTTCTCTCCCCTCTCTCTCTTCTTTTCTCTCTCTCCCCTTCCCCCCTTCCTCTCTCTCTCTCTCTCTCCTCTCTCTCTCTAAATTTCAATTCAATTCAATTCAATTTAAGGGCTTTATTGGCAGGGGAAACGTATGATAACATTGCCAAATCAAGTAAGTAGATAGTAAAAAAAAGTGAATAACAAAAATATTAACAGTAAACATTACACTCAGAAGTTCCAAAAGAATAAAGACTTTCAATGTCATATTAGTATTATATACAGTGGTTGTAACAATGTGCAAATAGTTAAAGTCAAATGGGAAAATAAAATAAACATAACCATATGGTTTTGTATTTACAATGGTGTTTGTTCTTCACTGTGGTTGCCCTTTTTCTTGTGGCAACATGTCACAAATCTTTCAGCTGTGATGGCACACTGTGGTTTTGCACCCAGTAGATAAGGGAGTTTCATCAAAATTGGGTTTGTTTTCGAATTCCTTTGTGATCGTCTGTAATCTGAGGGAAATATGTGTCTCTTAATGGTCATCATTTGGCAGGAGGTTAGGAAGTGCACTCAGTTTCCACCTCATTTTGTTGGGCAGTGTGCACATAGCCTGTCTTCTCCTGAGAGACCAGGTCTGCCTACGGCGGCCTTTCTCATGCAAGCTATGGTCCCCTGAGTCCTGTAACATAGTCAAAGCTTTCTTAGTTTGGGTCATTCACAGTGGTCATGTATTCTGCCACTGTGTACTCTCTGTTTAGGCCAAATAGCATTCTAGTTTGCTACTGTTTTTTCTTTTGTTTCTTTTCCAATGTGTCAAGTAATTCTCATTTTGTTTTCTCATGATTTGGTTGAGTCTAATTGTGTTGTTGTCCTGGGGGTCTGTGGGGTCTGTTTTTGTTTGTGAACAGGGGCCCCAGGACCAGCTTGCTTAGGGACTCTTCTCCAAGTTAATCTCTTTGTAGGTGATGGCTTTGTTATGGAAGGTTTTGGGAATCGCTTCCTTTTAAGTGGTTATAGAATTTAACGTCTCTTTTCTGGATTTTGATAATTAGCGGGGGATCGGCCCCAAAATTTTGCTCTGCATGCATTATTTGGTGTTTTTCGTTGTACACAGAGGATATTTTTGCAGAATTCTGCATGCAGAGTCTCAATTTTTGTTTGTCCCATTTTGTGAATTCTTGGTTGGTGAGCGGACCCCAGACCTCACAACCTAAAGGGCAAAGGGTTCTATAACTGATTCAGTATTTTTAGCCAGATTCTAATTGGTATGTCAAATTTTATGTTCCTTTTGATGGCATAGAAGGCCCTTCTTGCCTTGTCTCTCAGATTGTTCACAGCTTTGTGGAAGTTTACTGTGGCACTGATGTTTAGGGCCGAGGTATGTATCGTTTTTTGTGTGCTCTAGGGCAACGGTTTCTAGATGGAAATTTGTATTTGTGGTCTGGCAACTGGACCTTTTTTTGGAACACCATTATTTTTGTCTTACTGAGATTTACTGTCAGGGCCCAGGTCTGACAGAATCTGTGCAGCAGATCTAGGTGCTGCTGTAGGCCCTCCTTGGGTTTGGGGACAGAAGCCCAGATCTCAGCAAACAGTAGAAATTTGACTTCAGATTCTAGTAGGGTGAGGCGGGTGCTGCAGACTGTTCTAGTGCCCTCACCAATTCGTTGATATATATGTTGAAGAGGGTGGGGCTTAAACTGCATCCCTGTCTCACACCACGGCCCCGTGGAAGAAATTGTGTGTTTTTTGCCAATTTTAAATGCACACTTGTTGTTTGTGTAACTACTGCCAAGAGATGAGCTATAGGTGTACTTTTCGTAGGTCCCCTCGAAGCCTACCATTTACATGTACAGACCCAGCTGTGACCAGCTGAGAGTTTTTGACCCATTTTTTTTGGTTGTTTTGTCATAGTTGTGTCTAGGGGGGCATATTTGGGAGGAATACGTCACCTTTAGGTAGGGGTTTTCCCCGTGTCGAATAACTTTTTTTCCACCATAATTGCAAATAAATTCATTAAAAATCCTACAATGTGATTTCTGGATTTTTTCTCTCTCATTTTGTCTGTCATAGTTGAACGTGTACCTATGATGAAAATTACAGGCCTCTCTCATCTTTTTAAGTGGGAGAACTTGCACAATTGGTGGCTGACTAAATACTTTTTTTCCCCACTGTATGTGGTTATTGTCCTTTTGATAGTGGTAGGTTCCAGGGAGGGCCATAGTGAATATAATCACCTGCTTTGCTTCCGTTTTGTTTTAGGCCCAGTCCTACCTATCAGCGGTTTCGTCTTGGTAGTTATGAGTTGAGGCTGACGTCAGTCTGTTATACCCCACAACCTGAGTCTTAATGGGAGAATCTCAATTCATTTCCTTGATTCCTTGCGTCCTCTCTCCTCGCCTCCATCTCAAAACCATTGGATGAGAAGGTCATAGGGAGTGCCTTCTCATCCAATGAGGTTTGAGGATGTGAGGAGAGGGGACGAAAGGGAAATCAAGGAAAATGCATTGATATTCTCACGTGGTATAGACAGGTTGGCTTGCTCCAATGCATTTTCTTCCATTGAAAAAGTTAAATTGTGAAGTTTGTAATATCTGTAGCCTAAGTAAAAGCAAGGACCTTCCTGCAACATATCTACCCTTAGGAAAAGGGTATGACCGGTAATACTTGACTTGGGCAGGAGCTCACCGGAACTGAGTACCGGCACCTCAAATGTTCTTATGCTTGTGTACCGGCACCTATTTCCGTCTAAGTCAAACTGTTTATAAGTGAAAGATTAATAAATTCAATTTGTAGTTCCAGAGTTTTTATGAGCTTTTATTGTACCAGGGGCGTGGTCGGTGACGTTTAAGATGAGGGAGGACGTTTAAAAAATTTATATGAGCATGGCCTTATTTCTATTACAGCATATTGGATGACTGTCGTTCATATTCCATTCACCCAGTTCAATGTAACATCGATAGGTTTAGGATACTACATGATACTCTATTTTTCCCTATACCCATCATGAGGTTGCTACCACCTAGCCTATGAATGAAGTTTACAACGTAGGTTCACAGGTCGAGAGAAAAATGTGAGTAAACAGGTGACAGACAGCGACACATTCAATACCGCCTTGCACACTCTTGCCTGCATCTAGCTGATCTAGGGTGTAATAATTAGTCCAACAGTTGCAAACAAGAGTTTCTATTGACAAATTCAGGTACAGTATGTTTTTCCATTTCCTTCCATTTAAGAAAAGTTTTTCAACAGAATCGGCAGATGAATACACCCCTGGTCACACGCAAACAGAGTTCACTTTCATGGCAGCCACATACAGTTCATTGGGGAAAGTATTCAGACCCCTTCCCTTTTCCACATTTTGTTATTTTTTTCTTGTTAAACACAAACTGGCTTTTTTCTGGCACTCTTCCCGTAAAGCCCAACTCTGTGGAGTGTACGGCTTAAAGTGGTCCTATGGACAGATACTCCAATCTCCGCTGTGGAGCTTTGCAGCTCCTTCAGGGTTATCTTTGGTCTCTTTGTTGCCTCTGATTAATGTCCTCCTTGCCTGGTCTGTAAATTTTGTGGGCGGCCCATCTTGGCAGGTTTGTTATGGTGCCATATTCATTCCATTTTTTAATAATGGATTTAATGGTGCTCCGTGGGATGTTCAAAGTTTCGGATATGTTTTTATAACCCAACCCTGATCTGTACTTCTCCACAACTTTGTCCCTGACCTGTATGGAGAGATCCTTGGTCTTCATGATGCCGCGTGCTTGGGGGTGCCCCTTGCTTAGTGGTGTTGCAGACTCTGGGCCTTTCAGAACAGGTGTATATATACTGAGATCATGTGGGCCACTTAGATTGCACACAGGGGGACTTTATTTAACTAATTATGTGACGTCTGAAGGTAATTGGTTGCACCAGATCTTATTTAGGGGCTTCAATAGCAAAGGGGGTGAAAACATATGCACGCACCACTTTTCCATGTTTTTTATTTTTTAATTTTTTGAAACAAGTAATTTTTTTCATTTCACTTCACCAATTTGGACTATTTTGTATATGTCCATTATATGAAATCCAAATAAAAATCCATTTAAATTACAGCTTGTAATGCAACAAATAGGAAAAAGCCAAGGGGTGAATACTTTTGCAAGAAACTGTACGAATAGTTGTGGAGCCACCTGCTGTATTATTTGAGTAACTGCATCCCAGTGGGATAATATATGTGCACATGATCACGCAGCATCCAGTCAAAGAGTTGTTAAACTTTGATGGAGGTATGTATCGTGATCCATGCTGCACCCTGTGTTTTCACTTAAAAAATTATATCTAATGTATGTTAGGCTGAAGCCATATTGTTTTGTAATCACTATCGATGTTATGTGATAGTGTTACAGAGTTGTGTCACGTATTTACCATTTTATGGACATTTACAAAATGTGCATGTTGCTTTATGCAAGGCTAGCTAATGTTCGCCTTGCACTTTCTTTGCTAATGAGGCACCTCGAGTGTAAATGTGTTCTTATTTTATTTATTTCATGTCACTCAGATTGCTTGGTGGGTTGCAGTTGTTCTGAAAGGTTTGAACAGAATAAACAGTGAAAGAGAACAGCACCGTGTCCTTCGTTGATATATGAGAGCCGTTACACACACAGCCTACATCGTTGTCACCATATTAGCTAACATCACAGCTAGTCAACAATTTTGAGTATTAGCTAGTATAAGTATTAGACAATTAGCTATTAGAACTAAGCGTTAGTATTAACATAGTTAGTAAACCTGCTACAATCATGCAGTACAGTGTACAGTCAGCTAGCAGTTTATCATTACACCGGCGGGCCCCGTGGCAATAAATTAATAAAACCAAAAGCTTACCTTGAAATTGGAAGAGTTCCAGTATTGGATAGCCACTGCAGCCAAAAGGCTTGACTTCCCACTAGCACAACATCTATTCAACGTGAATTTATTGAAATGACGTGTAAACAAAAAAATTTGTTGGCGGGCCGGGGGGGGCATGCACGCGACTTCGGTCACAAGCTGTACGGGGTTTCATTGGTGCGGCTGCCTTCCGGGTAAGCGAGCAGTGTGTCAAGAAGCCGTGTGGCTTGGCAGTGTTGTGTTTAGAGGAGGACGCACGGCTCTCGACCTTCGCCTCTACTGACGTCTGTACGGGCAGTTGCAGCGATGGAAAAGACTGTAACTACCAATTGGATATCATGGAAAAGTGGTGTGAGAAAAAGGGGGAAACAAGTACACAATTTTCTTTATTCCAGTCTTACTGAGCAAGGATCGATACATATTACCCATTTTCTAAAAACGATGACAGGAATTAATTGATGTAAAATGATGTTGCAAAAGCAACAACTTGTGAAATGGCTCAGGATTATGTAAGACGGCTTAATGTCACACAAATATGAATGAACTAGTTTACAGACTTTAGGAACCATGTGTGTCTTCTAAATATTATACAGTACCAATCCATAACGATGTGCCGGCCAAACTTTTGAACACGGTAGTGTATGTATGAACAGACGTATACACTACCAATCAGGTTTAGTTTCAAATAGGATCGATATCATTGGTCCCAGTGCCCTGAATCAGTGACCCACCATGCGTTCCGACACATTCCCCTAGCCCTTTAGGGGACACACGATTCTCGAATTGCGACTGTAAGCGGAGGGGCAGCAGGTAGGCTTAGTGGCTTAAAGAGCGTGATTATGCCAGTAACCCGTAAATGGTCGCTGCTTGGCTTCTAATCCCCGAGTCAGACTCAGGGGAAAAAATCTGTTTGATGTGCCCTGAAGCAAGGGCACTTAACCAATACCTTGCTCCTGTTATAGTCGATCTGGATAATGACCTGTCTGCTCAAGAAAAATAGTATAAATGAAAATGTGATTGCTCGGCCGGAGTGGCTCGGAAAAGCACTGGACAGCAATAGGGCTCGGTGTAGCTACCCATGTAGGACGGGACGTGTTTCTCACAGACGGCATAGCTCCACCGACACGAACATGAGACGCCAGTTCTGTACATTGCCGTTCCATACGTTGAGCCAGCAAAGCTTACTTATTGATGTCCTAGTTTTGATTTTTGTTGTGTCTGAACTCCAGCACTTTGGATTTGAATAATATACCACACTACCTGTGATGTTTACCAGCACCTTTTTGTACAGAGTCTCCACCATTTAGGGGATCAGAATTATTTGGGGACAAATGACCACTTTATTATTCGTGTATTAACAGTAATCAAAACGTGTACGTATTTGGTACATCATATGCCTAGCATGCAATGATGACGTCAAAATTGTGACTCACTTATTTACACCAACTTGTTGGATACTCAGAATTTCTGGTCGCTCGTTTTGTTGTGTTTAGAGTATTTTGTGACACAGTAGAAACATGAATGGTAAATAATGTCTTGTTTGCACAGTCTTGGAGTCACTTTTATGTATAAATAAGGAATAGACTAGGTGTTTCTAAATACTCTCTACACTATACACTATCATGACCAGAAAGCATGGAGTCAATGGCTGGTCGAACGTCTGCATTCCAAAAATCTATTGGGGATTAATATGGATTAATTCAGTGGTGAGCAATTAGTGATGGTCGGCACTGATGTTGCGCATTGGGCCTGGCTCGCAGTTCAGGCGCTTTCCAAAATTCATCCCAAAGGTGTTGCGATGGGGTTTTGAGGTCAGGGCTTATCTTGGTGGCAGGCCAGTCAAAAGTCTCTCTCCACACCGATTTATTTCGACAAACCGATTTCGGTTCTGAGGGACCTCGCTTTGTGCACAGGTCATTGTTCATGCTGAAAACAGGAAAGGAGACTATTACTCAAACTGTTGCCAACACAAAGTGGAAGCCACAGAATCATCTAGAATGTTAGTGTATGCTGTCTAGCTGGTAAGATTGTCCTTCAAGGCCGAACTTAATGGGCCTAGCCCGCCGAACCATGAAAAACAGCCCCAGGCCATGATTTCCTCCCTTCACCAAAACTTTACAGTGGCGCACTTAATGAATTTGGCGGCAGGCTAAGCATTTCCCTGGCATCCGCAAATCCAGATCTGCCATCCGTGGACTGACAGATGGTGAATGTGTGATTTTCATCACTCAGGCAACACGCTTACCCTTGTGCTGAAGTTGCTTCCTAGATGGCATGTTTGATAACTCGGATATGTGAGTGTTGGAATCGAGAGACAGCTGATTAGTTATGCAGCTTTCAGCACTCAGCGTGTACCCGTATCTCTGTGATTTCATATCTCCGTTGTCTACCACTCCCGTTGCTGAGCCGTTGTTGCTCCAAGACGTTTCCACTTCACAATAACAGCACTTAAAGTTGACCGGTGGCCAGTCTCTAGCAGGGCGGGGGAAATTTGCACGAACTGACTGTTGGAAAGGTGGCATCCTATGGACGTGTTGCCCACGTTGAAAGTCACTGAGCTCTTCAAGACGAGGGCCACTTCTACTGCCAATGTTCTGCTATGGAGATTGCATGTCTGTGTGCTCGATTTATACACCTGTCAGCAACAGTTCGGAAATAGTCCGAAGCCCACACTAATTTCGAAGGGATGTCTCCACTTGTGGTGTTCCACATACTTCTGCCATATATAGTGTACAATTAAAACGAAAGATCCACCCAAAAACCACTCATTCCTTTATTTTACAGTGTTAAAATAACACTAATATGTTAAGAACAAATTTTTTTGTGAAAACAATCTTTCTATTTGGTGGCTGTTTAAAATAAGGTTGGTAATATACATGTAAAATAAGTTGGTGGGGAAATCTGTTGCAGACTCAAGTCGACGTGACTCAAAATCCCACCAATGCAATGAGCTCTGCGCTGGCTAGTTAGCTAAGCCGCCAGCCTAGCAAGCAAAAAATAGCCTACACACAATAAATACCAAAGACAACATATCAAGCATGTGAATAGTAGCTAGTTAGCTTGTAAAATCACCCCTAAACAAACTGCCACTTCAATTTAGGAGTCTACAGCTCTCACCATGTTTCTTCAACATGCACATCGATGTGGACTAACAGAGTGGGTTCTGACACGCCAGCCCGCCCAACCGGAAAAAATATTACTTTTGAGGAGATGGGTGTAACGTCGCCCAAGTAGGTACAATCAGTAGGTCTGCCGTCGGTGCATTCTGGGTAGAGTCTTGCGAACAAGGAAGCGCTATACTGCAAGGACGTGAATGGGAGTCTATTTGGGGCGCTTATCAAAAACTCCAACATTAGCACGCAATTTTCGTCAACAAAGAAGTACAACGATACAAATAATTTTTTTCAGAGTAGGTGAGGTATAAATTAACTTGTTCTCGGTAATAGCGTAATAGTTTTGGGAATCGTGATTACGTACTTTTGAGGAAAGTAGGGCATGTGTTCTTAAAACAATACTAACAATTCAAAATGCCGTGAACCTTTCCTATTAATTTGGATGCTTCCATGAGTACGGATAGTCCTGAATGAATTGATGAATAACGTATGAGGAGTGAAATGTTCATTGAAAAGAACCTTGTTCACCTTCTGGTTCTACAATGTAGACTTTGATACTGAAGCCATTCTGTGGATTATTGTGATTTTGCTATTCCTCGTAAATGTTTGTAGGCCTATAGTAGCCACTATTGTATCGATGACACCATCCTTCCATTCATGCTTTTATTAATGTTTCCTATTTATATCTGTAAATCAAACCAATGTAAATCAAGCCACACCCGGGCCATGTATTACAGACAACTGTGGGTGTGTGTGTAACAGATGTACCTCTCCTTGCGTTGTGTTTTCTCTTAATAGAATCACATCAGCCAGTCGGTCCGAGTGAGCATCATTATTTCTGTTTTTAAATGGGAACACAGCACGTTAGTTTGTGCAGAAAGTCCGTAACGATATTGGTGGCTGTCGATTGGTACAAATCTGTATACATTGACGTCAACTTGTTAGCAGTGGGCTCATGTGAACCATTACGTCGGTGTACATGCTATAGCTAACACACTTATCTACAGCTAAATCATATGCCAAAGCACATCCCAAGAAAGACCCTCATATCCCGAACAGGTAACCATATACCCACACATGTAATGAATCAGTAACGGACAGCAACCTTGTACATCATCTGTATAAAATAAAAACAGTATTGACGACATTGACCTACCCCTTGCCATCACATTTTCATTACTGGGAAGACCTGACCGTTCACGCATTCCCCTCTAGCATGCAAGGCAGGGGCCAAATCACAACACGCCTTATTGTCATCAGAAGTTGAAACCAACCACAATAAGACATGCTTGTAACATTTAAATACCACAATTCTTTAGAGGCAAGTGGAAACATAACCAACCCTTTTTTTACATGTGTCCCTTTTAAAACTCATATTTAAACTAGTGACCGCCAGTGTGTCTGTCATTTTCCCTACGCTAGATGAAGGACAGCTCGTCTGTCCAAACGCTTGGTTGTAAAAATTAGTTGACATATGAGGCTACTAGAGTGTGAGGCTCTCCTTTTTCATTTTCAATATTGAACTTACGCATGACCACAATCCATTGCGCATCTACCTTGTCCAAAGTCTGTGCTTCTTTGTACGCCTGCCTACGGAAGAGACCGCAAGAATGCCTCAATCGTGAAGGGATAATAGAGAGAAGCTGTGGCCGTCCTGAAAAAATAACATAGATCTACGTAATAATAATAATAATATGAACATTTAGCGAGACGATTTTACTACCAAAGAGACTTAAAGTCCATGCGTGCATAATTTTTTTTTTTGTGTATGGGTGGTCCCGGGGATCGACAGCCCTTACCTTGGCCGTTACAAGCCACCGTTGCTCTTCCAGCATGAGCTCCAGAGGGACCAACATGAAGTGCTTAGATAGTATGGGTGTTCAGCAGTCATAAAAGTATTGCCTTATTTACTTTCGAAGAACTACTAAAAGTTAGTGAATATTAGTCAGACAACATAGGCAAACAGAAATTTATACCCCCGAAATGGTTAATAAATGTGATAAAGCAGTAATGCTGGCAGGTCACTTACCGTCGTCTAGCGACTTATATTAATTATTTTATTCTGTGAGTGTTCTAAATAAATGAAACAACCGAAATCGAACACTGGGAATATTGTTTTAATTCATTGACAACGAACACGGACCTCAAACAAAGCACAAATCGCCCTCAGCCCTAGCAGGCCACAAAACCTTATAACTTAAATCCCAAACCTAAACGGAGGGAATTCCCTTCCTGTTTGTAATAATGAAAACACCACAAAAAAAATCACGACTACATTTAAACGGTCTGAACAAACACACGGGATATCTAGCCTAAGTTTACTTCTACAGAAACCACAACACTGGTGAGAACAATAATGTTGAAAACACCCAAAAAATTAATCGCCCTCTAGTCCAGAACTCCCTTAAACTGCCCCGCTAACTGCATACCAACATGTGTACAAACTAATATTAAAGCCTTTTGATCCCAAAATATTACCACAGACTCACCAGTCCACATCCATACACACAACTAACTATCTGTGGACATGACAGGGATGTGAACATGGCAATCATCAGCTTATTTCAGTTCGTTTTTTTATGGTTCTGTTGAAGGATATGTAGTCGCCTGCAGGTAATGTTAGGAGAGTAGCGGAGCAGATGAGAGAGACGATGCAGAGTAATCAGAAGAAAGAAGGCCGCTGAGATGAGAGAGATCGAGAGAGAAGAGAGAGAGAGATGAGAGAGAGAGATGAGTACCGAGTAGGAGACGAGAGAGAGAGCGGGCAAGAGAGATGAGAACGAGAGCCCGACAGAGAGATGACGGCCCCGTGGATACCTCCCTAAATGACTGAGAGAATCGTCACCCGTGAGAGAGAGAGAGAGATGATGACAGAGAAAGAGAGAAGAGAGAGAGAGAGGGAGAGACAGAGAGATTGAGAGACAGAAGAGAGATGAGACAGAGAGAGAGAGACGGACTGAGAAGCACAGAGAGATGAGTGAATGAGAGGGATAGATAGCCAGATGACCAGACAGAGAGACAGAGAGAGTAGACTGCATATGAGAGACTGCCCGAGAGACGTGAGAAGATGAGATGAGAGACGAGACAGAGAGAGATGAGACTGAGAGATGAGAGAGAGGAGAGAGGAGATGACGAGGAAACTTTTGAAAACTTTTGTACTTACTGAGTGTCACTGTTTACTGTTAACATTCTATTAGTTTCATTTCACTTTTGTTATCTAATCCCTACTTGCACTTGCTTTGCCAATGATAAACATTCTGTTTCCCCATGACAATAAATCCCTTAAATTGTGAAATTTGTAAGTTGAAACCTTTGTAAAGAAACAAGATTAAAAATGTGAAATAGGAACATTCTCGTAAACATCAGGTAAATGTTTTTAATACCCGAAAAGAAAACTGTGGGGAAATCATGTTTTTTTTTTGCACCCTAAAATAAACATTGGGAAATTCCATGTTTGGGAACATTCGTTTGTTGATGTCCCCACCACAGTTCCCACCAGACTGTTCCCACAATTTAATGAAAAAATTCTGGGAACCTTTTAAATATAACAGATTTAACTGTGTTATAGGTTGTTCATATTATGAGAACAATTGGACTTCTGCGACCCTCAAAAGTTCTGGGGACTTCACCAAGGCCAAATCTTAGGTGTGCTGGGGAAATAAAGATTACTCGGTACAATGTTGTTGTATTACATTACAGTTATTAGAAGGTAGGGGCGGGGGTTACCTGCTGTAATGTTAGCAGAAAATAGAGAGAGAGACAGTGCCGGGTACCTGCTTTAATGTTTAGGAGAATAGAAGAGCTAGAGAGAGAGAGAGGAGAAATGAGAGGAGAGATGGAGACAAGACCGAACCGAGGAACGAGAGAAGACCGAGAGAGAGAGAGAGCTGGAGTTGAGAGAAGAGAGAGGAGAGATCGAGAAATGGAGGGGTTTACCTGCCTGTAATATCTAGAGAGAAGGGAGAGGGGGGAAGAGAGGAGAGAGGAGAGAGAGAGGAGAGAGATCAGAAAGAGAGGAGAAAGAGAGAGGAAGACGATGAGAGAAGAGAAGAGAAAGAGAGAGGAGAGAAGAGGGAAGGACAGGATAGACAGAGAGACATGAGAGACAGAGAGAGAGCAGAGAAACTTGTGAAACTTTGGGAACTTCTGAGTGTAATGTTTCACTGTTAATATATTGTTTATTTCACTTTGGTTACTATAGATACTCAACTTGCTTTGGCAATGTAACATATGTTTTCCCATGCCAATAAAGCCCTTAAATTGAATGAATTGGAAACCTTTTAAAGAAAGATGAATGTGATATATAAAGGGGTAACTTCAGGTAAATGTCTTGTATACATGTTCTATCAGTTTATAGCCGAAACTTTTTATCAAAAAAGAAAACTTTGTGGAATCGAGGTTTTTCTGCACCCTTAAAATAAACTGTGTGGAAATCATTTTTACCTTGAACATATTTTTGTATGTCACCACAAAGTTCCCACCAGACTGTTATTATCACTTTTTAATGAAAGAATCTGGGAACCTTTTAAAATAACAGATTTAAATGTGTAGGAATAGAAGAGAGGATTTGTTATACAAAAAATGAGAACAAATTGCTCGCGACCAAAGTGTTCTGAGAACTTATTTACAGAGCCAATTTGGTTTGCTGGGGAAAACATACTGGTACAGTGTGTATAAATTACATTTATTAGAGAGGGGGCGGGTTACCTGCTGTAATGTATAGAGAATAGAGAGAAAAGGGGGGTTAGCTGACATGAAGTAGAGAAAGAGAGAATGGAGAATGAGGAGAGAGAGAGGGGGGGGGGGGGGGCGGGGTTTTACCTGCTGTAACTGTTAGAGAATAGAGAGAGAGAGAGAGAGAATAGAGCGAGAGAGAGAGAGAGAGAGAGGGGGGGGGGTTACCTGCTGTAATGTTAGAGAATAGAGAAGGAGAGAGAGAATAGAAGAGGAGAGAGAAAAAGAAAGAGAGAGAGAGAGAGAGAGAGAGAGGGGGGGGGGGGTGGTTACCTGCTGTAATGTTAGAGAATAGAGAAAGAGAGAGGGGGGTTACCTGCTTTAATGTTAGAGAATAGAGAGAGAGAGAGAGATGAGACAGAGAGAGACGAGAGAGAGAGGGGGGGGGGACACCTGCTGTAATGTTAGAGAATAGAGAGAGAGGGAGAGAGAACCAATAGAGAGAGAGAGAGAGATAGAGAGAGGGGGGAGTTACCTGCTGTAATGTGTAGAGAATAGAGAAGGAGAAAGAGAATAGAGAGAGAGAACGAGAGAGAGAGAGAGAGAAAGAGAGGAGAGAGATGAAGAGACGAGAGATAGAGCAAGAGAATAGCGAAGAGAGAGAGAAGAGAGAGAGGAGAGAGGAGAGAGAAGAGGAGAGGAGAGAAGGGAGAGAGGAGAAGAGATGAGAGAGAAGAGAGAGGAAGAAGGAGAGACGAGAGAGGAGAGAGAGAGTAGAGAGAGAGACGAGAGAGAGAGAGAGAGAGGGGGGGGGGGGGTTACCTGCTGTAATGTTAGAGAATAGAGAAAGAAGAGAGGGGGGGTTACCTGAAGGAATGTTAGAGAAAGGGGAGAGAGAGAGAATAGAGAGAGAAAGAGAAAAGAGAAAGAGAGAGAGAGGAGAGAGAAAACTGAGAGAGAAAAAGAGAGAAAAAAGAGAGAAGAGAGAAAAGAGAAGAAGGGGGAAAGAGATAGAGAGAGAGGAAGAGAAGAGGGAGAGAAGAGAGGGGGAACAACATGCTGTAATGTTAGAGAATAGAGAGAGAGGGGGGGGTTTACCTGCTGTAATGTTTGAGAGAATAGAGAGAGAGAGAGAGAATAGAATGAGAGAGAGAGAAGAGAGTAGAAAAAAGAGAGAGAAGAGAAAGAGGAGACGAGAAGCAGAGAGAGGAAGAGAGAGAGAGCAAGAGGGGGGGGGGGTTTACCTAATGTAATGTTAGAGGAATAGAGGAGAGAGGAGAGAGAAAAATAGAGCGAGAGAGAGAGAGAGAGAGCAAAGAGCTGAGAGAAGAGAGAGAGAAACATCATATATTAACAAAATAACATTTAACATCTACATTAACGAATTGGCCAAAAAACATTAGAAGAATCGTCAGCACCTGGTCTCACCCTACACAACACTGGAATCAAGTCTGCTATGTCTGACTGTACGTTATGATTCGACATGGTGCTTACTGTCTCCCACTAAGGAGGGGTTTACAGCAGATCTAGATCATCTGCACAGGTTTCTGTCAGACGCACGTGAGGCCCCTCCTGACCGTTAATCTAAAAAAAATTTTATTATAAAGAATATAAATGATATTCCCAAAAAAGGTCAGGAAATCAGGATGACAAATATAAATTCTATTTGGACACAGTTATCTATTAGAAAACACACCAAAAATTACACATATCTAGGACTAAATATCAGCAACACAGGTAGCTTTCACATGGCTCGTGAATGAGCTGAGAGACCAAAGCAAGAAGAGCATTCTATGCCATTAAAAGGAATATTAAAATCGAAATTCCAATTAGAAATCTGGCTCAAAAATTTCCAATCAGTCATAGAAACCAATTGCTATATAATGGGCAGCGAAGTATGGGGTCCGCTCTCTAATACTGAATTTACCCAAATGGGACAAAACATCCAATCGAAATACTGCATGCAGAGTTTTGCAAGACTGTATTGCCACGTGCAAAAGAAAAACTCCAAATAATGCATGATAGAGCAGAATTGGGCCAATACCCCCTCCTTATTCGAATAGAAAAAAGAGCCATAAAATTTTACAACCATCTAAAAAACAAGTGACCCCCAAAAACAATTCCATCACACAGCTCTACTATGTCAAGAGATGAAAACAAGAGAAGAGTGCCCTAGGGTCAGCCAGCTGGTTCTGAGGCTCAGTTCACTAACCAAAAACCAACCTCATAGAGCCTCAGGACAGCACTCAGAAAATCTGGCCCAACCAAATCATCACAAAGCAAAAAGAAAAATATATCACCTATTGGAAAGACACACAAAATATCAAAGTAAACTTCAATGCTATTTGGCTCTAAACAGACAGTACATGGTGGCAGGACTATTCTGACCACTGTGACTGATAGAAAAAACTGAGAGAAAAACACTGGACTAGGTACAGACTCAGTGAGCACAGTTTGGCTATATGAGACGGGTCGTCACAGGCAAACCTGGCTGCCCAGAGAGGACAGGCTGTGCTCACTCTGCCCCCGGGGAGAGGTAGAGGAGACAGAGTGGCATTTCCTATTACACTGTGACACAATACTCAGACCTAAGAGATCTTTCTTTCCTCAAAATTATCATTCAGTACAACGAATTCGAAACTATAAAAAGAGGAAGAAAAAAACAAATATTTATTGGGTGTGAAAAAGACAAAAATGTGCAATTTTGGCAGCCAAATATGTGTCCTCCTGCCACAACCTGAGGGACAGCCAGTGAAAATTGTAATGTAATGTGTCAAAATATTTCCTGTTTTGTTTTGGCTTTCCATAGCATGTAATATGTCTTCTCAGGTCCATGTTGAGATTTTGGTCGACTAACTATGCTTTAATGTATTGTTATTCTCATTAATATTGTTGTTGTAGTGCTGTTAATGGTAATCCCATTTCCACTACTCACT
>JAGTTL010000229.1:2500-7500 GCA_036851935.1 Coregonus suidteri | reverse complement strand
CTGTAATACAAGACCTGCACCCCTCTCCAAAACCACATTTTCCGGTCCATAAAGCAACCTTTGAATCAAACTGAAAAACCGGGAAAGCAGCAGCCCTACTAGCAAGATGTATAAGGACCTTGTCCCCCCTCCTCTTTTGACAAATACAAAACACTTGTGGAACCCAGTGATATTTATCCCAAAAAAAATCCACAATCATTGCCTGTATCTTCAGCCAGAAGGCCAGATGGTGGCTCTAAAACTGACAACCGATGCCACAGTGCAGAGGCAATCACATTGTTAAAACTATAATAGTGCGCCCCTATATGGGACATACGCGATAACAACCAAGCCATCTCCTCATCCTCCCTTCCACCATTTCAACCACCCCAATCCAATTTTTTTCCATGTCCCTCATCTCCTAGGTACACTCCAAGTACTTAAAACCGTCCCTTACACCATTCCAGCCCCCCTGGCAAAGCCATGATCCCTCCAGGACCATTCTCCAATCTGTAAAGCACAACTTTTTTTTTCCCAATTTACCTTTGCAGAGGATATTCCCCTAAAACACGTCAACCATTAGACATCTCCAAACTAATCCACCTCCGCTTGATTTTTCACTAAAACAACTACATCATCAGCATAGGCTGAGAGACGAATAGGAGGAATATCCTCTGAAAGGTACACCCCTTCAATGTGACTTCTAATGCTATTTAGTAGTGCTCTATAGCAAGCTGGCATATAACATTTCCCGGACAAAGAGAGCATCCCTGCCTAATACCTCTACACACTTTAAAAGGAGCACTCAAAACCACCGTTAACTTTCCAATACACTTTCAATGTCACCATATATCACCTTTTATCATGGCAATAAAACCAGAGCGTGAACCCAAATGCCTCAAAAGTGTGCCATAAGTATTGATGTTCAACTCGGTCAAATGCCTTTTCCTGATCAATTGGAAATTAGACCAGCATCCAACCCAATAGCCCTAGAGACGTCCAAAAAATCACGAATCAGAGAAATGTTATCCCCTATCTGCCTGCCAGGAACACAGTAGGACTGGTCCGTATGTATGATTTGCCCCATCACCTCCCTCAGCCTGTTGACAAAGCCTTTGACAGGATCTTATAATCAGTGCACACAATAGAGCCACCGGCCTCCAGTTCTTCACTCCCTAGGGTCACCCTTTTTGGGCCAGTAGGGTGAGGACAGCCCTTCTGCAGCTTATTGGTAGTAACCCTCCAGTTAAACTATCATTAACTACTGCTAGCCAATCCTCTCCAACATAGCCCAAAAAGACTTAAAAAAGTCAACGGGGAAGCCATCAATGCCTGGTTGCCCTTCCATTTTCCATGCCTTTTAATGCAGTGTATAGCTCCTGCAAAGACAATGGTTGCTCTAGCTCAACCTGAGCTTCTGCAGCCACCTGTGGGAGCCCATCAAGGAACTGCTGTGTCACTGTTTTATCCTCTTTGTACTCACACTTGTAGAGCTCAACATAGAACTCTACTGCCCTCTTTTAATTTCACTAGGGCTAGTGAGCTCCTGTCCAACAGCTGATTTGAGACACAATGAATAATTTTCTTTGTCCATTCTTTTTCTCTAAAACAAAGAAAATTTGGATGAGGCATCCATGTTCAGAGATTCCCTGAAACTTACTTCTCACCAATGCCCCCTGTGCTCTGATACCCAGCAGGTCTGCCAATGTAGCTTTTTCCTCTTGAGGGACATGAGTATGGCCTCGATCTCATGTGGTCTCAACCAAACGTCATGAGTTCCACTATTCAGTCTCTAGGGCTTTCATTGATTGGTGATATCCATGGTGACATTCCTTGTGTATTGATTACATAATTGTTGAATCTGGATTTTCCCTATATCCCACCACTGTTGAAGGGATACAAAACTGGCCTTTGAGACTCCACCTCTCCCAAAAAAACCTAAAAACATTTCCTGAAGTGAGCATCACTCAATAAAAGTTTATATTAAAAATGCCAATATGCGCTTTTGGGTTTTACATCGTTAATGAACACCACCTCTGTTATTAAACAATGATCAGAAAATCCCACTGGGGTTATCACACTTGATTTACAGACCTGAGATGATGCTCAAAACAATAAAAACCTATCTAACCTCGGCCATAGAGATGGTGTTCTCTTCACATGCGCCGTCAGGTGTACTGTCTCGTGCCTCCATGTTGACTCCGCCAAATATCACACAGTTCATGTGTTACAATGAGGCGTTTTAAAAAAGTCACTTGAGGCTATATGAGGTTCTTTGTGATTCATCTATCTAAATCACTGACTGTACAGTTAAAATCCCCAGCAATAAATAAATAATCTTCATTATTACATTTTCCCAATGGTATTTGATAATGTCTCTAAAAAACATACCCTCTCCAACTGCCACCACTGGGGCATATACATTTATCAGACACATAGTGATATTTTCATACCTTGCTCTAACTTTTTAATAACCTCCCCTCAACTACTCTCTTCAACCTCATATGACAAAGGCAAAAACCCTTTTGAGAACAAGATGGCCACACCCCCCACTTTTTGAGTCTTTATGACTACACACCACTGTCCCCCCCACTCCTGTTGCCACATAACTTCATTTTCCAAATTACTATGCGTTTCTTGTAGAAAATGTATGTCACTTCCCTTTCCCCTAATCACTCATACACTACGGCTCTTTTTTAACGTCTCTTGCCCCATTTACGTTTAAAGAAGAAATCTTAAAACTGCTCATGGGATGAAAAAAAAAAACAGAGGAAGACACAGAAACCACATCTCTTTACAGAGTCTAAGGCTGCGACTGAACTCTTTTCATTTTCTTTAGAATTTGCATCACTAATCACTCTCGTGACCACTTTCTTGAGTCTAGCAATTTCAGGGCTGTCAAACCTCCCCCTGTTATTTTTGACATCAGAAACTTTGCTGATTCAATAAACAATTCACTTTCAGGGAAAAAAATCTGTTACATTATAATCCTGCATATATTTCTTCCCTTTTGTCAACTTTCAGAAATTGACGTACTTTCTCAATCCCATACTCCCTTCCAACCCCATTTATCTCACACTATTTTGTTGTGACGCATCAGATGACTCACTCTCGCTATCCTCCCCCAGAAGAGCAAAACTCCACCATCTCTACAACCTGTTTATCTTCAAACTGATTATCAATCTCTACCTTCCTCTTGGAATTAGACCCTTCACCACCCCTTACATTCTTCCTCTTAATCCTCGGTACTTTGAAAACAGCGGCTTCCTTTTCCATTATTTCAATCTCCTCCTGACCTCCAATTTCATTTTCCAGCACACCTCAGCAACGACAGTCGCAATCTCACCGACTTTTTCCCCTCCTTCTTTGTTCTGATCTACCACCATTGCCCCCGTATCCACACTGCCTTCCTCTCCTACTTTTCCTACCACATCTGCCCACTCCTCCCATCCCCAGCACCCGCACCCTTAGCATGTTCATCCCTTCGCGGTGGTGCATTAGGTGCACCAGCACACTAGAGCTGCTACCGGCTCTGCGCGCTCATTCTCGGGACAATTACGCGCCAAAAGCCCCTCTCTTCCACAGCCAAAGCATTTCATTGATTCAGTAGAAGCGTAGAAAAACATAATAAAATCCATCAATCTTAAAACTGAATGCTAAATTCAGTTCATCAATGTCCTTTTTTAAAATCATATGCACTTGTCTCCTATGAGACACGACATGTTTCAGCAACGGAGATTTGCATCCAAAAAGAACCTTCTTTATTGTAGATACAATTTGACCATGACGAGATAACTCTCGCTCCAACACTTAATCTCTAACAAATGGTGGTACGTTAGAAAGTATAACTTTCTTCGCCGGATTCATAAGCGGAAATACCGGCTGTCGTCTGCGTCTCCCGCCAACACAACACCACTCTCAACTATCTTATTCACCTTTTCAATGGAATCTAAAAATATCACTACAGCGCTATTCATCCTTGAGGCTGATTTGATGCTATCATACCCAATAATAGCACCACACTGCTAAGCTACATTCTTCCACTGAACACCCGGCCGCAGCAGGAATCTTAACTCCATGTCGCCGACTAAGTTTTTCAAACTCCAAACTTCCGCGAGTGGCCATTTACAACCAGCCTCACCCGCTGGTTGTGCCCTCGCGAAAAACAACCTCAACAATCCCACCACCCTATACGTGCTTAGTGATAGTTTTAGACAAAGATAACCTTAACCAACTAAACTAATCAATATAAATATATAACACACCAAAAACCCAATAGAATGAAAAAAATTCCAGTCGCTCTCACACTCACTCCTGCTTCACGACTCACTCCCAGCATGCACTCCAACGAGAGAGAGAGAGAGAGAGAGACGAGCGAGAGAGAGAGAGAGATAAATGGAGGGGGCTACCTGCTGTAATGTTAGAGAGAAGGGAGAAGGGGGGAGAGAGAGAGAGAGAGAGAGAGGGTGTTTATGATCTGGTGCTTCTGTCACAAACCAAGGAGGGCCTTACAGCAGCACCTAGATCTTCTGCACAGATTCTGTCAGACCTGGGCCCTGACAGTAAATCTCAGTAAGACAAAAATAATGGTGTTCCAAAAGAAGGTCCAGTTGCCAGGACCCCAAATACAAATTCCATCTAGACACCGTTGCCCTAGAGCACACAAAGAACTACACATACCTCGGCCTAAACATTAGCGCCACAGGTAACTTCCACAAAGCTGTGAACGATCTGAGAGACAAGGCAAGAAGGGCCTTCTATGCCATCAAAAGGAACATAAAATTTGACTTACCAATTAGGATCTAGCTAAAAATACTTGTATCAGTTATAGAACCCCATGCCCTTTATGGTTCTGAGGTCTTGGTCCGCTCACCAACCAAGAATTCACAAAATGGGACAAACACCAAATTGAGACTCTGCATGCAGAATTCTGCAAAAACATCCTCCGTGTACAACGTAAAACACCAAATAATGCATGCAGAGCAGAATTAGGCCAATACCCGCTAATTATCAAAATCCAG
>JAGTTL010000228.1:0-75914 GCA_036851935.1 Coregonus suidteri | reverse complement strand
TCATGGCATTAATATGGAGTGGTGGTCCCCCCTTTGCTACTATAACAGCCTCCACTCTTCTGGGAAGGATTTCTACTAGATGTTGGAACATTGCTGAAGGGACTTGCTTCCATTCAGCCACAAGAGTATTAGTGAGGTCGGGCAAACTGATGTTGGCCGATTTGGCCGGGCTTACAGTGGAAATTTCATTTTAATCCAAAGGGGGTTTTAAAGATGGATTGGGTCCGGGTTTTCCGGGGGAAAGGGGGCCCGTAAGATTTTCCCCCCGGTTTTTAAAATTTTTTAATTCCGGCTTTTGGCCCCCCGGAGCATTTTTCCAAGAAGTTTCCCCCTTTTCCAAGCCCCTTTTTGGGGGCAAAAAAGGTTTTAACCCTCTGGGAAAAGAATGGGAATTTGCCAAAGGAAAAATTTTAAAGGCCTTTGTTTTTTTCGGTTTTGTTCGCCGGGGGGAATGAATGGATTATTTTTTAAATGTTTTAATTAAAACGGGAATGTTTTTTGAAAAGGGAGAATGTTTTAGGTGAAAGGCCATAAAAACAACCCAATTGAGCTACTTTTTAAAGAATGGAATTTTTGAAATTTATAAAAACAAGGACAAAGGAAGAACCGTCCCAGGGGGAAACCCCCTGAGGCAACCCGGTTTTTAAAACCTTGTGGAAAATTTTGGAAAGGAAAAAAACTGTTAGGTTTTGAAAAAATTGGGGTTGTTTGTGGGGGTGTGTGTGTGTGTTTGTGTGTGGGTGTGTTTTTTGGTTTTTTTTTGTGTGTGTTTGTGTGTGGTTTGTGTGTGGGGTGTGGACTGGGGTCGGAAAGAGCATTTTTAAAAAAGGGGAAAAACCGCCCACCTACGAAAAGGAGGTTTTTTATGACTATGAGTATAAAATGGACTCTGAAATTGTGAGGGCAAAAATTTCTAAATAAAAAATTTCCCTGCCCAAATGAAACCCGGGGACTCTGTCCTTTTTTAAACCCAAAAAGATTTTAAAAAAACCTTTTGGGAAAGGCCCCCACAGAGACACTAAAATAGTTTTTTTTAAAAAATTTCCCTCTAACGTTTGGGCCCCTTCTAAACCGGGAAAACCCAAATACCGGCCTCTGTCCCCCCAGGTAACCCCTAAAAACCGTCGCCGGGCAAATTATACTTTTCGAAAATAGAAGTCCTGCCCTTTGACTTTAAATTTTAAAGGGGGGCCCGGGGACACCTTTTTAATGACAAGGGGTTAGGGGAATAAAACCCAAACATTGAATCTCGGCTGAAAGGATAAAGGGTCATAGTTCGTTTTCATTATTTGGGTAAAATTTGTTTGGGAGAACTTGCTAAAATTTTAAATTGGGGGTACCCCAAAATTTAAAAGTAGCAAATTGTAAATGCGTACCTTTTTAAAGGTACCCCAATTTGGGTTGTCCCGGTAGCCGTTTGGGGTTTTAGCCATTTAAGGTTGGGGGTCCTTAACGTTTCCCGGAAAGGGGGGGGCCCATTCCCAAAAAGAATACCCATTGTTAAAATAAAAGGGGAACTTTTAAAAAGCACTAGGGGAAATTAACCGTAAGAGTTATGAACAGTCAAAAAATAATCGAGTTAAAAAAATACAAAAGTACACCAAAGGGAAATTAAAAATGGATGTGTGAAAAATTTAGAATATTATAAAGTCAAAAGTCCAAACCACTGTAATTTCCGAAAACTCAAACCTTTTCATGAACTGACCCCTTAAAAACTCGGGGTTCCGGGATGGGTTTTTTAAACCAAAATCTTGAAAGGTTGTATATTTGTGAAAACCTGCTTTTGCTAAAACCCCACTCTAGGAAAAATTTCCAGGGGGGTTGTATAGAAAAAAGGGAGAACCCCTTTTCCGTTGTATGGGACTGTCAAAATTTAAATAAAGTTTACTTTGGGGGGATAAATTCCCCCGTAGAGTAGGAGATAATTCGGGGGTTCTGTAAACCCCTTTTTTACCTATACGGGGGGGTGTTCCTTTTTGTGGTGTGAAACTGTTTTAAATAACTTGTTTATAGAAAGGGGGCAAAGGATTTGTAACAGTACCAACCTGGAGGAAAATCCTCACAAAAAGTCCCAGAATTTACTGGGGGACAGAAATACTAAAATTAGAGAAAAAACCCTAAGGGTGTATTATGGGGGAAAAAAAATGTCTTTACTGGGCGTTTGGGATGTAATTAAACTGGTATCCATGTTTAAAACAAATGCATTTTTAAAATTGTGGAAATGATCAAAATTAAAACAGAAAAGGGGGGAACAGGAATTCAGACTAACTCAGGGGGAAATCAGGGATGAAAAAGTGGGGAGGGTCCAGTACCCACTGATCCCTTTAAACCTATCTTTTGGGCGGGGAAAAAAGGGGCCCCCAGAAACTTTAGTGTATGAGGCCAGAAAAAAAGGGGCAGGCCGGGAAATCACAGCCCTGTTTTTTTTTTTCCCGTTTGCTGGATTTAATTTGTTTAAGGGGAGGGTTTTTTAAAGGGAGAACTAAAATTTTCCCAAAAAAAAAATTGGGAAAAAAATTATTATTAAAATTGCTCCCCCAAAACCCTGATTACGTCTGGGTGAGAAAAGAGATTGTTTTAGAAACACTAGCGGTTAGTAAAACCCAGAGAAAATTTTTTAATTTTTTTTCAGCTCGGGGAAAAAGATTTTTTGTTTGTTTTGACTAAAATTTTAAAAAAAAGGGTGGTTTAAGAAGTTTTTTAAATAGAGAAAGCCAAAAAGGGGTTTCCCCCTTTAACTATTAGGGTTTTAAATTGGCATTTCAAGGGCCCAAAAGGGGGAAATCTTTATTTTATAGTGTAATTAAAGGGGCTGGTATGGGTGGAAAACCCGATACTACTGAGATTTTTTTTGGGTTTGATGTTGAAGGGTAAGTTTTTGTAGCGGGGTTTTTTGGGTTTAAAATAAAAGACTCACTTATTAAACAGGAATGGGTTGCGGGAGAGAAAAAATTTTTTTTGTGTTGCGTTTGGGGTTTGGAGCTAGTGGGGTTTTCATTTTGGGACGTCACTTGCTCTATAACGGGAATAGTTCTTTGAAGGATCGCGTTTTGGGTGGAGTGACGGGAAATTTTAATGAAAGGGGCCCCCGGGTTTCCGACCCCAGGTGGGAACAGTGGGAAAATTTTTTGCTTTGGGGGCTAGGGACCTAGATTACTAGGGGTTTTGGGGAAAATGGAAATTAATTAGATCTTTAAGATAGGAGTATTCTAGAAAGGTCTAGAAAATATGTTATTTAGTATTAATGGGTTGTGGTTCCAAAAGAAACTAATGCATGTTTCGTAAAAAAGAAGAGATTAGGGCAAGGTCCCCGCGCCCCCCCGTTGTGTAGGAAGGAGCAGGGGGGGGGGAAATTTTAAAATAAAAGTATTTTTTGACAAACTAATGTTTTTACTTTATTGTAAAACCAGTGGTGTTTGAAAAAAATTTGGGTGTTTCTAAAACGATAATCGGTTTCTGGTACGTTGAACAAGGGGATATTTTGTGACTTTTGGGAAATTGGATTGAAAAAACCCATTGGTTAAAAAGTAGGAATTTAAATTAAACAATGGTTTATTTTTTAAAAACATCAATGCACAGGTTTTTTGAGGTTAATTATAAAAAGGGGTTATAGGTTTATATTAAAGGTGTATAAATTTAATGAACGGGGTATTATATATGTCTTCAAATTGAGGGAAAGGGCTCCTATGCATTATGTTAAGATGGGGGGGATAAAATAAATGTCTTACTTACACGAAAATTCTATTGTTTTGGGCAAACAAAATGAATATGACATGTTTGGGGCCAAAACAATAGAAGGGGAGACGTTTTTCCCTAGGGGTTTTTGATCAATAATTATAAGGGATTTTGAGTTTGAATCCTTTGGACAGATTTGGGGGTTCAAAAATCTTGGAATTTAAAGGGAAATAAGCTGAAGGGAAATAAATTTAAACAAAAACATTGTATACTAAAGGGAAATTTTTAGGGGTTTTTTTGGATTAGTTTGGGGAAATTAGATTGATACAAGGGTTTTGAGGGTTGGGCTGGGATATCTGTATCATGTTTTGTGTGTCTTCCTTTCTTTGATTACTGATGGTAATTAAAGGGTTAAAAAATGTATAATTTCTCTCCCGGGTAAAGGGGTTCGCTTTTCCGGGGGAATGTTGCCAGGGCGGGGGGAGCAGTTTTAGTGGGTTTAGGCATTTATTGGGTTGTAAAAGTGACCCCCCCAAAATTAAGTGGGGCCTGGCTATTTTTGGTTGTTTTTTTTTCAATTGGGTTTTTAAAATAAAAAAAACACACCAAATATGATTTTTTAAAAAGGGGTTTTTTTAAATTTTTTAAGGGGGTTTTTAAAAAGGAAAAAGGGTGAAAATTTTTAAAAGGAGCCCACAGTAAATTTTTTAGGGGGTTTTTTCTTTTTTTGACTGAGTTTAGGGTATAATGATTTTTGTGAGAACAAATGTCAGAGGTTTTATAAAAATTTTTAAATGAGGGGAAATTTTTTGTATACTATGGATGGAACGTTTCTTTGGGAATGATTTCAACGGCCTCTAAACTCTTTTTTTATTTTTCTGGGGGTTAATTTGATCATCCCACGGGTAAATTAAAAAGGGCATAGAGGAGGATTTAAATATTTTTTTCCCAAATTTAAAGGGAAAATTTTAGAACGTGAAAAGTGTGAAGAAATTTAAATTTTTTGGTAATTTTTTTTTATGATTCGAACCATAAAATCAGAAAGAGAGAGAGCTTTCCCTAAATGGGGATCCCCTTTTTGCTGTAAATTGTACAAATTTTTGGTTTTATTTTTTGGGGATAGAAGTAATTTGGGGGGGATTATAAAATGTTGTCCAGGTTTAAAACACTTCTCTAGACCCATTCACTGTAAAAGGGGAATTTTTCGATAGATAAGATCTACTTATAGAGAGCTAAAGTGGGGCCCCAATTAAGGAAGTTCACAGTTTGGGTGAAGAAAGGCGCAAATAAAAAAGGGGAATTTGGGGCTAAAAGACAGTTTAAAAATTACCCGCGTAATTACTTTTTTTATTGCTGCAATATTGACCCCCGGGAAACCCCTGTGTCAAGGGGAAAGGGTTTTTTTTGTAGGGTTAGGAAACCTTTGTGGCCTATGGTATAAAAAATTACAATTTTATATATATATAAAATATTTTAAAATTTTTTTTGTTTGGAAGATCTTACAGAATCCCAAACATTTGGGCCCAGCCCAAAAAACGGGGCAGACATAAACTAAGAATACCTGGGCAGAACACATGAAAAAATTGGGTTTCGTTAACCCCCCCTAGTCTAAAATTTGGGGTCCAAACCGGAATTAAAGGAGAAGGTGATTCATAGTTTATAACCTGGAGACTGGGTGGGGGGAAACCCAATCTTTTGGGAAAAAGGCTTGAAACCCGCAAAACCCCGGGGGGACCATCCCCAGTCCTATTGGTAAATCCCTTTCGCTATAAGAATAGCTGAGAGACCCCGGGGTCCCGTTCCCCACTGCAAATGGTGGGCCCACATACCAACACGGGTTGAAACACCAAGAGTTAAAGAAAAAGGGACCCACTGGGGTTTTGGGGGGTAAACTCTTTAACGAAAAACCCTCCCCCAAACCCTTTTTTCATCACTGGGGGGTTTTTTTATGAGGTGTGGGTGGGGGGAAATTACCAGGCGGGGGGGGGTTCAGGAAAAGGATTGGGATGGCGGTTTTGGGGTTTTTTGGGGGACTTTGAGCTCCCTCTCATTTTAAAACCATATTATGTTTAATCCAGGTAAACCTAAACGGGGAAAATTTGATGAACTGTTTCGATCCATAGAAATACTGAAACCAAAAAAGACTTTTGGGGGGGAATTTTTAAATTTTTAATGGGTTAAAGTCAGTTTTGGGACAAGTTTGGGGTTTCAAGTCCCCTTTGACTTTCCCCCCTGAAAAGATGGGGGGGGTTTTGGGGCTTTGGTAAAAAGGGGGGGGCGTGGTAAAAAAAATTTTAGGCCCTTTAAAGGTAGGGGTAAATACTTTGCACGGGGGAAGGGCCCCTTTTGCCCTTTGGGAAAGGGTGTTTAACATCCTGGGGAATACTATAAAAGGGAATGGACCCAGTACACCGAGGGGGAATTTAAAACCCAAAACCCTGAAAAATTTTTAAACGGACTGGTGAAAACCGGTAAAAGTCAATTATCAATGACTAGCAAGGAACTTTTGGGGCCCCTGTGTTGATGATTTCGGGCAGATATTTTTGGTTTTTGGAGGTTCCCCATTTTTTTCCCAGATAAAAAAATTTTGGAATCTTTTCCAAAAACCCTCAAAGACCCAAAAATCCCCCATGTGGGGAAATTTCCCAATGTTAAAATCCAAACAATTTTTACCCCAAACCCAATAACCCCCTTTTAACCCCCTTGGGAAGGGCCCCCCCCAAAGGAAAATTTTTCCCTTTAAAAAAAAAAGGGAAACCCTAAAAAAAACCCCAAGGGTAAGAAATAAATTTCCTTTTTTTTAAAGGGCAGGGGAATTTGACCGGAAGGGAAAAGGAAAGAAAGGAAAAATTTTTTCCAAATGAAAAACTTTGAAGGGGGGAATTTTGAATTTTTTTTTAAAAAACCAGTTTTTGGGGCCCTTGGTTTTCGAATTTAATTTTTTTTTTTGGGCCTTTTTTTTTTTTGGTTTTAAAAAACCCCCAGGGTTTTTTGCCCCCCTTTAATTTTTTTTTTTGAAAAAAAACCCCTTTTTTTGGGGGGGGGGGGGCCTTTTTTCACGACCCAAAGGGGTTCCCCCTTGTTTTTTTGTTTTAAAAAATTTGGGGTTTTTAAAAAACCCAACCCTTTTTTTTTTAAAAACCTAATTTTAATTTGGTTCCCCGGGATTAATTAAAATAAACCCCAACTTTTTTTTTTTTTTTAAAAGGGGGTTATAATTTTTACAAGCCACCCCTTTTTCCCTGGGTTTTTTGGGATTTTCATGTTAAAGCCCAAAGAAACCGAACCAGTCAAAAGGGAAGGGGAAACGTTTTTTTCTGGTGGGGTTTTTCCCCAATGAAAAAAGGGGCCCCTTTTAATTCTTTTTTACAAAGGGTTTCCCCCGGTTTTTTAAAAAGGGAAATCTGAAAATTTTTAAAGGCCAATTTTTCCGGCCAAACTCACTTTTTTTGCCCCCGAATAAGTTTTTTTTAAAATTTTTTTTTTTAACCCAAGAGAAGGGCTAAATTTGAAAAAGAGGGGTGGACTTTGTTTTATTTAAAATTTAATATTTTTTTTTTTTTAAATTTTTATTTGGGTTTTATTTTATATTTTTTTTTTTTTTTTTTGGGGGGGGGGGGGGGGGGGGGGGTTTTGGTTTTCCCTTTTTCCTTAAAAATTTATTCCCCAAAGATGATTTAAATCTTTCCTTTTAAATTGTTTTTGGGTCGGCCTAAAACTTCCAATCCCCCTAAAAAATGTTTTTTACTTTTGTTTTTTAAAAATTTTTAAATAAAAATTTTAGGGGCCCCTTTTTAAAAAATTTTCAACCCCCCAAAACCCTTTCCTTTTTGAGTAAAATTTTTTAATAACAAAATAAAAAAAAACCCTACTGTACCGGTTTTCAACCCTTTTTGGATGGGAAGTTTATTTTAAATTTAAGTTTTATTTTTTAAGTAGATTAAATTTGTTTTTTTTTTTTTTTTTTTGTTTTTTTTTTGCTCCTGAACTTCTTCTACCCCAAACCTCCCGTTTTCTTTTTTCAAGGGTGCCCCATCCGGTTTGCTTCTAAAATTCCATATCTTTCAACGTGTCTCTTTCCCAAAGCCCCAAACATCCCCCCCTTTTTAACTTTTTTTGGCCCAGTATGTTTAAACATTATTAGCAAATCTTTGTTATAATTTTTTTGTTATTTGTTTTTTAGTCCCATCCTTAACTCTATTAAATACCCCCTCTACTTTTAAAACACCATCCTTGGGATTTCTATTTGCCTATATATTTCCCCCGGGGACTGTATGTTTTACAAAAGTTCTGAACCTTTCTATTCCTTTGCTTCTAATGGGAAATTTGAAAAAATAAACATTTTTGCTAAAAGTATTATTATTTATTGATTGTTGATTTATGCTTTTCAGATCACCCAAAAGGGCTATTGAAAGGGTTTAGTTCCGGGAAAATATTGCAACCCTTTTTAGCCTTCCTGACCCGGTGCCCAAAAAACAAGCTAAAAATGGACAGAACCAAAAAATATCTAATGATTCGGGCCTTCACAGAAAAATCTGCAGAGCTGGGAAGATTTATCCCCCATATAAAAAACTTTTTTTTTTTTCTTTTGGGTAGCAAAAATTTTATATAAAAATTTTTAAATTGAAGATTCAAATTTTTTTGAATCCGGTGTGGGTTTGCTGTCTTCATAAACACATCCTGGGGATCGGTACGTCAAAGTCTCTTTCCCAATTTTTTTTGCAATCTATAGGGGAACGGTGTAAACCCTTTGTCCTTAAGTGAAAATGTATACTTTTTTATTTATCACAGTTTTCCTTTAAACCCAATTTTGTTCTTTAATGCAAAGGCCCCACAAAAAAGTTCCCTTCTTTCCTTTTCCCCCCTTTCCCTTTCCCTTCCACTTTTGCGGGAAGGCCCGGGAATTTTTTTTGGTTTTAAATTTTTGGGGGAGGGAACTTTCCTATGTTTTTTTAGCTGCATGTGCGACCCCCAACTCCACCATCCCACCCAGGGAAACATTTAAAGAAATTATAAAACCCTTTTTTAAACATTCTGTCAAAAAAAAAAAGGGGTTTTTTTCAAATTTTAAAATTTTTAATTTTTAAACCCCAATATTTGGGTTTGGGATTTTTTTGTTCTGTCGTTTTTGGGGATTAAATTGAATTTCAACCCCAAATTTTTTATGGCTTTTTTTTTAGAAAAATGACTTTGGGAGGGTTTTTTCCTTTTCCAAAAAATTAAAGTGAGAGGTTTTAACTGAAAAAAAGGGAAAAAGGCCTTTTTTGAAAAATTGGGGGAAGGGCAAACTTTTCTAAATTTTTCTTGAGAAACCCTTCGGAAATTTTTTAAAATATAATTTTTTTTGGGGGAAATTTTAACCCTTTTAAGGAAAAAAAAATTTTAATTTTATAAAGGTTCTAAAAGGCCTTTTTTAATTTTAATCATTTCTGTCCTCCAATTCATATTCATTATTAAAAAAAGCCTTTTTTTTTAATTTTTGGGGGCTTGCCCCTTTTCCCAAAAAAAATTGGAAAAATTTTTTTCTCACATAATTTTAAAAAAATGTTTGCTAAGGCCCTAGGCAAACCATAACAAAAAGGGGAACTGGAAAAATACTAAAAGGTTTTAAACAGGGGGATTTTCCAAAAATTGAAATATTTTCCTTTCCCTGGTAGTTTAAAATCTTATCTATTTTTTTCTAACTTTCTAAAAATTTATTGAAGTGGGGGTCTTGTTGTATTTTTTCCTAAAAATACAGCCCCCGATTGGGAAGTACTAGAGCACGGGGAGGGCCCCACTGCATTAAATAAAAAAGGGTGAGAAAAAGGGGGGGAATAAATCAACACTGGGTTTGGTTTTATAACTTTGGTAAATGGAAAATATTTTTGTAAAATATTCTGGGGGCACTATAGCTTCTTTGGGGATCTTTTTTTCTTTGGGGGTTTGGTTTCTTCCCCGTGTCCGGGGTTTTGGGGGCCCAAAGGGGTTGGAACATGCGTATCACAGCAATGGGGAGATCCCGGCCCCAAACCCGGGCTCCGAAACCCAAACCCAAAGAAGAATATTACCCCCCGGCTTGGGGAGGACCCACACGTTCAAATAGTTTTAAAACTGGGTGTTTTTTTCCCAGAACTATAAAACTCTAGTTTAAAAAAATTCTTGTAATGATGTTTTTTGGGTTTAAAGTCTTTTTTAATATGATGTACTAGTTAACCCGATTTGCAGGATTGTGAAGGCAAATGTTCTTTTTACTATAGGGTTAGCTGTTGTTTTTTTAGATAGTGGGTTAAAAAGTTTTTTTCCAATTTCTAAAATTTAAATTTTCCCCCTTTTAATCTGGGTAACCCCGATGCCCCTTTTGAATGAAACAAACTTTAAAGTTTTTTTATCAAATTTAACCCTTTATTCTTCAATGTGTGTTTATTCATTTTTATAACCCATATATTTTGTGAGGATGGGGGTTTAAAATTTATCCCAAAGGGGGGATTGAAGATTTTTATTAAAAGACTATTATTACACCCCGAAACGGTGAAATTTTTTTAGAATGGGTGAGTGTAGGGCCAGTAAAAACTATGAAATTGATTTACTATTTTTGCAAAGTGAGTAAGAGTTTAACCCGAACCCAAAAAAGGGCCAAAGGGGAACCCGTCTACAGGGAAAATGGAAACCAAGGGGTTTCCCGTGGGGGAAAAAAATTTTATTTAAACCCCCCAATTGTGGGAAAATTTTCCCCCCTTAAAAATTAGAGAGGCCTGTAATTTTCATCAAGGTAAACCCTCCAACTAAAAGGGCCGAAAAAACCAAAAAAGCAAAAAAAAAATTTTTTAAAAAAACCAAAACTTTGGGTTTTATACCCTTTGTTGGGGAAAGAAAACAGGGGCCCAAAAGTTTTCTTTAAGTCTTCACAAGGTTTTTTACACACTGTTGCGGGGATTTTGGCCCCTTCCTCCTGCAGATCTCCCTTTAAACAGTGATTTTTGGGCTTCGCTGGGCAAAACGGGCCTTTTTACCCCCTCCAAAGATTTTCTATGGGGTTGAATTTTGGGGGAAATGGGTAGGCCCCCTCCAGGACCTTTAAAAGCTTTTTTAGAAACCCCTCCTTTTGTTGGGCCCCGGGGGGTGTGTTTGGGATCATTGTCATGCTGAAAAACCCCCCAAAGTTTCATGTTCAATGCCCTTTTCTGAAGGGGAAAAGGGTTTTTTACTCAAAAACTCAGATCCGGCCCCCTTCATTCTTTCCTTTTTCAAAGGAAACAGTCCCTCCTGGTCCCTTTGCAAAAAAAGCCCCAAACTGTGTTTTCCCCCCCCATTTCTTCACGTAGGGATGGTGTTCTTTGGGTGCAACTCAGCATTCTTTTTCCTCCAAAACCGAGTTTTAGTTTTTACCCAAAATTTTATTTTGGTTTTATCTGGCCCCTATAAAATTCTCCCAAAACCCCTTCTGGAAACATCCCCAAAGCACTCTAAACAAAAATTCGACGGGCCTGGACATTTACTGGCTTAAACAGGGGGACACGGCTGGCACTCGGATTTTTGGGCCCCCGGGGGCGTAGTGTTTTTACTGATTGGGAGGGGTTTTTTTACTTTGGTCCCCGCTCTCTGCGGTCATTCACGAGGTCCCCCCTTGGTTTTGGGGTTTTTGCTCACCCTTCTTGGATAATTTTTTACCCCACGGGGGAGATCTTTCTGGGCCTCAGATCGGGGAGATTATCAGTGGTCTTGTATGTCTTCCCTTTCCTAATAAATTTCTCCCAAATTGTTTTTTTCAAAACCAAACTGCTTACCCATTAAAAATTCTTCTTCCCCCCTGGTGCAGGTTTTACAATTTTGTTTCTGGTTTCCCTTTTACAGCTCTTTGGGGCCCAGGCCCCTGTGGAGTTTGGGGTTGATGTTTGAGGTTGTGGCAGGTGTCCCTTTTTTACCCATAAATTTTAAACCGGTTCCATTAATACAGGTAACGAGTGGGGACAGAGGGGCCTCTTAAAAAAAATTACAGGTTTTTGTAAAAGCCCCAAAAAATTTTCTTTTTTGTAGGTGCCCAAAAACCCTTTTTTTCCAAACCTTATTTTCAAAAAAAATTCCCTTAAAAAACCTACAAAGTGATTTTTTGGGAAAAAAATTTTCCATTTGTCTTTCATAGTTGCGTGTCCCCATTTGGAAAATTCCCCCCCTCTCTCCAAACTTTTTTTTAAATGGGGGAACTTGCCCCAATTGGGGGCTGACTAAATACTTTTTTTTCCCCCTGAACTGAGGAAATTTTTGGAAGAAAATGGGGAGCTTGAAAGTGCATGTTGGTTTTTGGTGTGGGTACTGAAAGGTCAGGGAAACATTTTTAAGTGGAAAAAATACAGCCCGCCAAAAGAGAGGAGGGGTTTTTGTATATGTAGGGGTAAAAAAAAGGACTCTGAAATTTTGGTGGCAGATTTCTCAAAGAAAAAATCTCTGACTAGGGAACCCGGAAATCTGTCCCCTTTTTAAATCCAAAAGACTTACAACCTTTTTGGGGGCCGCACAAACCTGAAAAAGTTTGTTAAAGAATTTTTCATAAAAGAAAACCCCTTTCTAATCCCAACTAAAAAGTTATTGTGGGTGACATTTTTTCCAAAAAAGCCCCTTTTAAACTCGGGATTTAGTTTTTTGCAACCGAGGAAACATTTCCCTTCGTTGGGGTTTTCGTGGCCCACCACTTCATTCTGGCCGTTGGGTTTCTCCTAGATTTTCCCCCCTTCACCCTTTCAAACTTACAGTTTTACCAAACGCAATTTTGAAAGAACTGACTTGTTTTGGGAAAAGGGGGGAAACCTATGACGGTGGGCCCTGTTGAAAATCACGGCCCCTTTAGTAAGGGGCCCCTTTTTACAGCCATGTTTTCTACGGAGAAAGGCTGTGGCTGAAATTTTTTTTAAACCGTAAGCAACCGGGGAAAAGCCGAAAACCCCTAATTTAAAGGGGGTCCCAATACTTTTTTATATATTTGTATTTGAGTCTCTTCTCTTTCCCAATTTAAATTTTACAAAGTACACACATATATTATGATTTCATTTTTGGGGTTTTGTGTATTGGGGGTTAGATTCCCTTTTTGTCAAATTATAAAGAAAAACCCTTTTTTAAAAAATTCGCAACCTTTCCAAAGTTGATCTGGCCTTGCTGGGAAATATCTTAAATTTTTGCTGTTGCAGTCACCCAAACCCCACTTCACTCCCTTTTCTTAGTTTGTTTTCTTTTGCCTTACCACTCAGTGCTCTTGTGGCAAATCATCTTTCTGGGTTCCCACCCTTAAAATTTTGTCACTCTCCCCCGATTCAGAAACTTTTAAAAAAACCCCCTTTAAAAACCCCCTTAAAATTAAAAACCCCCCCAAAAGCACAGTGGGTTTTTAAAAAAACCCAAAACGAGGGACAAAACATTTCTCTACTAAAACGGTTTAAACATGGCGGGTTTCATTATTCTAACCCCCAAATACACTGCTCAAAAAATTTTAAAGGGGGAAAAAAAAACCATCCTAGATCTGAATGAAAAAATAATCTTATTAAAAAATTTTTTTTTTTTACTGTTTAAAGTGCTGACAAAAAAATCACACAGAAATTATCAATGGAAAACCCAAAATTTATAACCCATGGAGGGGCTGGATTTTGGTCAAACCCCCAAAAATTTAAAATGGAAATCCACCTACAGGCCCGATCCAACTTTGATGTAAAGTCCTTAAAAAAAAATCAAAATGAGGCTCATATGGGTGGGGGCCCCCCCGTGCCTTATCCCCCCTTCAACGCCCGGGCGGGTCCTGATGAGGGGGGCCGGGTGGGCCCCTTAGGGGTTTTTCCTCCCAGGAAACCGGACTAAAGCTCCCCCCCAAATCCTGGACAGTCCCGTGGTGCCCCTTGGGGTTTGGGGGTGGAGCGAGAAAAGGGGGTCCCAGAGTGCCAAATTGGGTTCAGGTCTGGGGAACGGCGGGCCCGTCCATAGGGATCAAAGCCTTCCCTTGCAGGGGGCTGCACCTCCGCCACATGGGTTTTTACATTGTCTTGCATTAGGAGGAACCCCGGGGCCAAACCCCCCAGCATATGGTCCCCCACAAAGGGGGCTGAGGTTCTCTCGGGACCTAAAGGCAGTCAAGGGGACCTGGCGGCACAGGGGGGCTGTGCGGCCCCCCCAAAAAAATGCCACCCCCCCATGACTGGGCCCCCCGCCAAAAAGTCATTGGAATGTTTTAGGCAGAATGTTCTCCAAGGCATTTTCCGGGACTCTGTCACGTGCTCAGTGTGAACCTGCTTTTATCGTGAAAACCCCAAGGGCCAGTGGGGAATTTGCCAATCTTGGTGTTCTCTGGCAAATGCCAAACTCCTGCCGGGGTTGGGGGTGTCACAACCCCCAACCGTGGAATTGGGCCCCCAAAACCACCCTCATGGAGCTGTTTCCCGACCCCTTTGAGCAGAAAACATGCACATTTGTGGCCTGCCCGGAGGGGGTTTTCCCGGGGTCTGGGGTGCTCCTCCTTTTCCCCTTGCACAAAAGGGGGAGGTAGGCCTTTTGCTGCTGGGGTTTTTGCCTCCTTTCGGCCTCCTCCCGTCTCCTGATGACTGGGCCCGTCTCCTGTAGTGCCTCCCTCTCTGGACACTACGGGTTTCAAAAAAACACAAACCTTTTTGCCACAGCTCGCATTGATGTGCCATCCTGGGTGAGCTTGGCACTATTGAGGCCCTTGTGGGGGGTTGTAGACTCCGTCTCATGCTACCCAGAATTAAAACCCGGGCCGCATTCAAAATTGGCCCAAAAAATCAGCCAGGAGCATGGAAATGAAAAATTGGGCTGTGGTCCCAAATGCCAAAAAAAGTCCCCTTTTTTGGGGGGGTCCTTCTAATTTTCCTATAAATTTCCCCCCTGTTGTCCCATTCCATTTGCCAAAAGCATGTCATTTATTGTCAATCAGGTTTTCTTCCTAATGGACAGTTTGTTTCACAGAAGTGTATTGACTTGGGGTTACATTGTGTTTTGTAGTGTTCACTTAATTTTTTTTACAGTGTACTTCACTACCAAATTTCTCTTTGGGCCCCCCCCCCTATGGTTTTTGGGCTGGGTTCGGGGGAAAAATGGGAGACCTGTTGACTAGCGGAGATTGGGGAGCAAAGATATTAGAAAAATGATGGGGGTGTGCACCCTTTTTCTTTTACCTTTCCCCCCCTCCCTGTCCCGTCTGCAGCACAGGGTTTAAACTAGAACGACTGTCCCACAGGATTCCTCATGCAAAAACTGAGGGGTTTTTTCCCCTGGGGTATCAAAATGTCCACCCCCCAAACATCCAGCCAAATTAAAAAACTGCAGGGAAACATTGGGGTCGCATTCCCCGTGGGAAAGCTTTTGACACCCTTTTAGAGTCCATCCCCGAAAAATTTAGGCTGTTTTTAGGGGAAAAAGGGGGGGGAACTCAAAATTAAAAGGTGTTACAATGTTTTTACCCCGTGTTTTCATTATTCAATATACTTTTTCTCTTTTTTAGACTGACTCCTTGTTATTTAACCTGTCAATATTTCACCCTTTTCCCCTTTTGTGACTGTATGAAAAAGTATTTTCATCCAAAAGCCCTTTGAGAGGAATGCAGACTGCTAAGAAATTTTTCAGGGAAATTTTGGGGGCTGAAGTGCAAATGGGGGCCCAAAAGGGCACATCTCGTTACCTAGGGGCCCAGTTTCCTTTTTGCACAGACGGTACATTACTGGCTCTTTCCAAAACAGGAATGTATTTTTTGGGAAAAGTTCCTTTGGGCCCCTTTTTTTTCAACATCCATTTTTGTAAAAAACTTAAGTAAAAAAATTTTTTTGTAGACTTAATATTTTTTTTGGGATATCTGTACTTTAATTTTATATTTTTGCCAACTTTTACTTTTCTACTTTCCCCAAAAAAAAAATTCTTTTTTCTCCATACTTTTCCCCCACCCCAAAATCTCCCTTACTTGCAGGAAAAAGGTTTCCTTCACACACTTATCAAAGAACTCCTGGGCATCCCACTGCCCTGATCTTGGGGGACCCCACTAACCCAAAACTTCGTTTTTAAAAGGGGGTTTTGAGTGTTTGAGTTTGCCCCTGGCTACTTTTTAAAAAAAAAATAATCAAGGAAAAATTTTGGGCCCCTGGGTTTTCTTTAAAAAAAGGGAATTTTAAAACGTTTATACTTTTTTTTTTTTGAACTTAAGTACATTTTGGCCAAAATTTCCCTTTACCTTTTTCAATACTTTTGTATATTTTTAAAAACCCAAAAACTTTGCTTTTACTCAAATAGGATTTTCTGGGTTTAATTTTCCCCTTTTTCTTGAGTCATTTTTATTAAGGGATCTTTCTTTTACTCAAGAGGGCAAATTTAGTACTTTTTTTTTCCCCCAATTTTCAACACCTTACAGCTAACCCGTTAGGGTAAGCGGGGAAAACCCCGTCAGGCAGGAATTTTTTTGGGGTTTAAAATCAATCTGTCGCATGGGAAAAGAACAAAAAGCAATGAGAAAAAGATTTGTAGGGTCTCTTTTTTCCAAAGACTGAAGCCCGTCACTAGTCAGAGGGCAGACCGACACTAGGGAACACTTAGCATGCTCACAGCACTGGGGCCTGAAAATCAAAAACCAAAAGGCGGACACAAAAGATCTTCACTTGTATGTCTTTTAAAACCTTTTAATAAAAAACAAAACAGCACAAAATTTTTTTCTCACCCGATTTGCTGGGGAGACAGGGGGCCCCTTTATCCTGGCTTTACAGACACCTTCTCCCCGTAGCGTGTTTGCTTTACTCAAAGTGTTTTTATATTTGTGTTGGGTTGTGTGTTTGGTGTGTATAGTTTAACACATATGGTGGGATGTAGTTTTGTGTTTTGAATTTGGAAATCAACCCGAGCTTTTTTCTTTCCCGCGCAGGTCTCCATATCTCTGTTGCAGCTCCTTCTCTCTCTCCTGCTTTCTCTCCACTCCTCCCCCTTTGAGCCCCAGACAAAAAGAGAAAAGTAATAGAGCAACTTCCATGCCCCCATTTTTTGTCACTGCATTTGTTCGTAACCTTTTGTTTCTTTATATGGCGGGGTGTGTGCGTGAGTAAAAAAGTACCTCTTGTCTAGGGTTTGCGGGGTCTTCTTGTTTTTTTCAACCAGTGACGGTGGGAGCCCCTGTACGGGGCCCCTTCAAACCCCCGGGGCCCCCCCCCCGTTCACCATCTGCTTCAGCCGGGCCCACGCACGAAATGGTACCCCCCCTATTTAAAAACCTAAAACCCAACCCCTACCATATAAATGCTCCCCAAAAATTAAACCCCCAGCTTCGTAGGCCTAGAGGGGACCCAAATGGTTAACTGTTTAGAAACCCTTTCCCGACAAAATACGGGAAAAAGTATCCATAAATAATTATTTTATTAATTTTCCCTTTAAAACGGCCTCCAACGAGCCGCACGAAAGGGCCTCACAAAAGTTTATTTTGGCCTCGGTTTTTTCTAGGAATACACAGATTCACACATCTAAAAACCCCACATTCACTTAAAGAACTCTAATATCATCCTAAGCCACCTAAGGGGGACCGCTTTGGGGTAAAAAAAACAATGATCGGGGGGGCATTGTGTGGTCTCACCTCCAGTTTCTTCTCCGGGGTCTATTCCGGCCCCTTTTTGGAGGCTATTTTGGGCCCCGGTGTAGCGGCTCTGGGGGGAAAAGTACAACACCTGGCCGTAACACCCCCCCACACCCGGCTTAGCCTCCCCGGACAGGGCCCCGTGGGCCCATACCTGCCCCCCCCCCCATCCCCTGGCTCGGGAACTCACTGGGCCCGGTGGGGGGGGAGAAAACCCCCATTTGATCATTTACAAGCACATTTTCACATGCTGGATAGGGCTGTGTCGGGCATGGGAAATTTTTTTTTAGCCCGGTTTTTGTCATCAAATAGACAAAATCTCCAGTAATTGACCATTAAAAAACCCAAAAAACATTTTAGCTCTCTAGGCCTCCAAAGCATACAAGCCGTTGATGCGCTTTTTTGAAACATCTCATTTTAAAAAATCAATTTTAAACCATTGAAAATACACCTCACCAAAAACCCCTTATTTATTTTTTTGGGAGGTCTAAAACCAAAATGATAAGAATGTATTTCAGGGGAACCGAATACGAGTCGGCCCACTGTTTTTTATCTGGGTAGCGGGCCCTTGTACTCAATTTTAGAGCATGGCGCTTGTAAAAGCCCCGGGGAGTGGGTTTTATCCCCGGGGCCTACCCTACTTAAAAAATTTTCGCACATACTGAATCGCTTTGGATAAAGGTCTCTAAATAGCATATTAATTATTAAAAATTATTATGCCCCTGCCATAGGCCCGTAGGCTTTTCATTTGCAGGGCGATCTGCTTTTAAGTCCCCTGCCATTATTTTAATATTTTAAAAATTTTAATAATAATAAATTTAACTGAACTTTGAATTGATAAATTTAAAATATTTTTTTCCCTTGCCTCAGGCTTTATACCCTGTTCTCTTTATCAAATTATCATATTTTCCCCCCTCGGGTATTCCATTGAATCTTGTCTAACATAAAGTAAAATTTGTTTTTTATTTAGCATGGCCCCCTTAACAAAAAGGGAGGGAAAAAAGGGCATGGGAAAAAAAACCCCGTCATCCATATGCACTCGAAAACCCCGGGTACTCTGGTTTTTTTAACGGCGCGCCCGAAAAAAATAAAAAAAACCGTAGAAATTAATTTAAAAAATAAAAGTTTTTCATTTTGGAGTCCTTTTTTTGTAAATAATTAAAGTTTTCTTTTAAAAAATTTACATTATGTGGGGCTAAAAATGGGTTAAAAGGATAGTCCTGAAAATTTAAACGGAATTTAAAGATGGTGAGGAAGTCAGAGGCCTAACCCCTACCCCCAAAAATGCTAAACCCCCCCGTTTTGTAAGAAGGGTTTTTCAGTCTTGGGGGGACCAAAATTTTTTGCATTTTAAATCTCCCCATTAAATTTACGGGTTTCCTCGTAAACTGGGACTCCCCCAAATTTTAGAGGTTTAGAAACAATTTTATCTTAAATTTCCAAAAAAAGTGAAAATCCAAAATGACAATACATTTTTTATGATTTTAAATTTTTATTGGGGCCAAAAAAAATCTGAAACAAACCAAAACAAAGCAAAAGTTTCCCAAAAAATTTGTAGAACAACTTGATGTAATCATTCATTCTAGGGAAAATTTTCCAAATCTAAAAATTTTTTAAACCCCTTTAATATACAGTGCTTTTGGGAAAACAAATTTAGACCCCTTGACTTTTTCCCAAATTTTTTATTTTCCCGCCTAAAATTGGGTTTAAAATTGTTTTTCCCCCCCCCCAAACTACACATAAAAACCCCCCTAAAAGCAAAAAAATGTTTAGACATGTTTGCAAATTTTTTTTAAAAAAAAAACAAAAATTTAAATTTAAGAAGTATTCAGACCCCTTTTTCTCGGGACTTTGTTTGGAAGCACCCTTTTGGGAACGATTCCGCCCAATTTTTCTTTGGGGGTTACGCTCAACTTGCACCCTGTATTTGGGGGGTTTCCCCCCCATTCTTTTTTCTCAAACTTTTCTGTCCGGTTTGGTGGGGAACGTCACTGCACAGCTTTTTCAGGTCCTTTAAACCCAAAGTTGATCGGGTTTTAAACCGGGCCTACGGGGCCCCTCAAGGGCATTCCGAGACTTTTCCCGAAGCCCTCCCTTTGTTGTTTTGGGTTTGGTTAGGGGGTTTTTCCCCGTTGGGAAAGGGGAACCTTCGCCCCCGTCTGGGTTTCCCCGAGCGCTTTTGGGGCAGGTTTTTTATCAAGGTCTCTCTGTACATTGCTTTTTCATCTTTTCCCCGTCCTGACTAGTCTCCCGTCCCTTTCCGCTGAAAACATCCCACAACCCTTATTCCGCCCCACCATCTTCAGTAGGGGGTGGCGCCCCGGTTTTCCCCCGACTTTCCTTGGGTTCAGGCCAAAAAGTCCCAAATTTTTTTTTCATCAGACCAGAGAATCTTGTTTTTTTCAGGTCTGGGGAGTCTTTTGCTTCCTTTTTTAAAAATCCAAACGGGGTTTTCATGTTTTTTAAATAGGAGTTGGGACCCCTCCCGGCCATTTTACCAAAAGGCCCCTTGGGGGAGTTCTGCGAGATGGTTTTTCCTTCTGGGGGTTCTTTCCCCTCTCCACAGAGGTTTCCCGGAGTCTGTTGTGACCATCGTTCTTGGGCACCCCCCCTGAAACCCAAAAACCCCTTTTCCCCCCGATTGCTCAGGTTTTGGGCCCGGGGGGGCCCCTCTGAAGAGTCTTGGGGTCCCCCCTTCTTCCATTTAAGAATATGAGGGCCCTTGTTTTTTGGGAACCTTTAAAGCCGCAGGGAAAATTTTTTTGGGACCCTTCCCCCCGATCTGTCCCCTTTACACAAACCTGTCTCTGCGCTCCCCTAAGGACTATTCCTTCGCCTCATGGGTGGTTTTTGCTCTGACATGCAAATGTCCTGTGGTACATTATTAGCAGGGGTGTTCCTTTCCAAAACATGTCCAATTAAATTTAAATTTTCCACAGGTGGCTTCCAAACAAATTGTAAACACTCAAAGGAAAAAAAGGCCCCCCCTAGCTTTTTTTCGAGTACATAGCAAAACGGCCCAATACTTTTGTAATATCAATTTATTTTATTTTTTTTAATGTGCAAAATTCTAAAATCTGTTTACGCTTTTTCATTATGGGGGGATTGTGTGTAATTGGGTTATGGTTTTTTAGAATAAGGCTGTAACAAAACCTTTGGAAAAATTTAAAGGGGCTGAATTTCTTTCCCCCAAAGCACTGTAAGTTGGCAAAACCTCCCTGGGACATTCTCAAAGCAAAAAAAGCTTCGATTAAACAATTTTGGGGGGTATGTTGTGTGGTCCTCAAATTGCGCGTTTGGGGAGCCATATTTTGGGGGTCCTTTTAGTCAAAAGGGCCCTCAGCTTTCTCTTTTTCCCCACCCTTTTTGTCATTTAGCGATCTTTTTCCAGAGCGACTTTTCAGTTTTTGGTGCATAAATTTTTTTTTTTTCATACGCCCCCCCCTGGGAAACAACCCCCCCCCGGGGATTGCAAAAGCCTGCTCTACCAAATTAAACTACATCCCCGCCGGCCATTCCCCCCCCTACCCCGGACACGCTGGGCCCCTTTTTGCGCCGCCCCTGGGTCCCCTCCGGTCCGGCCGGCTACGCAGAGCCTGGGTTGAACCAGGATCTCTAGTGGCACAGCTAGCACTGAAAAGCGTTTCCCTTGACCACTGCGCCCCCGCTACCCTTGCCCCGCCCGTTTAAAATTTTCCTTCATAGCTTTTATAGCAAAAGTCTTCGCCCCCTGTGAATTTATCTATTTGCAGGCACCAGCAAACTAAAAGACAGACCGAAAAAAGAGGAAAAATGATCGGGTGAAAATTTTGACCAAGTGGGAAATACAGGCAGCGATCAAACGACGGGGCCCCCCCTTCTCTTTAAAAAAGGGCCCGTTTAGTTTTTAAAATATGTAAACCCCCGCACATGACTGCTGAAATGAAAAATGCTTTCTGGCACCCCCATTTAAGGTTTAAATTTCAAAAATACTCCGATCATAAACCTTTTTTGGAAAATTTTTCCCCCCATCTTTTTTTCCAATTTTTTTTATTTTTTTTTTTGGGGCTTGGGAACATAGCCCAAAAGGGGGCACCAACCCCTATTGGGGGAAAACCATTTTGGCGAAATTGAAAAGTTTGGGGGCACCCCAAAAAATTTGAAGGGGAAAATTTTGGGCTAATAGGGGTGTGTTTGTTTTACCCGTGCCAGATCCTCATTCTGATTGGCCCGGGAGGGGGGTCTGTCCGGGGGGCGAGTGTTTTTTCCCTTGTTGGAGGTGGGGGCAGGCCCCCCGTTGTTTTGCTGCGCTGTGGGGTTGGGTAAAAAAAGGATGTCAGTTCTGGCCCCCAAATTTCTCTGTTTGTGCATGTTTACTCCACCTGTTTTTGGTTTTTGGGTGGTTGGGGGGTGGTAGACAGTCAAAATGCAGCTGGATCATCTCCCTTTTTTTTATTATCTCCCACCTGCTGCAGCCTGACGAATCTGTTCCCTCGGGGCAGGGTGGACTCATTCACCTACACAAAAATTTTGCTTAGTATTTTCGCTAATGTCGGGCCGGGAAGGGGGGGGGAAAGGGGATGCACCCTGGAACCCTTTTGTTAAGGGGAGTGTGTGCTTACCTCTGATGGGCTGGGGGAGTCCCCCCTTTTACAGCGTGTGTCTCAGCTTCAGCCTTTCTCCCCTCTGCCCCTAACAGCCTCAACCCCAACTAAATTTAAAATATTTTTATATGGGGGGGAAAAGTCTACAGTAGAGCTTTATGAGTTGTATGCATGCGTGCATGTGACTATGAGGGTTTCGTATAAAAATTTTTTCGTAGCTCTTCTCTGAGGGTCCCTAAGTATCCGGGCTCTTTTTTCCCTTTCCCCATTTTAGTCTCTTCGTTTTCGGTAGAAAATTCCCCAAGTCTTCTTGGGGGCCCCGGGAGCGACTCAGAAAACCCCGCTTCACTGCCTTCCCCATCGACCCTCGTTTCTACACACAATAAAAATTAACACAAAACAAAAAGAACTCCTTACAAAAAATTGCCAAATCAATATAGTTTTTGGGGTTTCCCGATTTTTAGCGTAGGGAGGGTCTGCTAGTTGTTCCTCAGTATTGATGTTTGGGTTTTTTTCCCCCGAGGGGTTTCGTCCCGGGGTTTTTTTCCCGGGTACAGTACCGGTCCTTTAAGGGGGTTAAAACCCCCCTGGGGGGGCATACTGCCCTCGGGCCCCGGGCCCGGGGGTTTTACAAAAACAACATATAGTGTCCCAAAAGTCATAAGAATTAGGTACTGTTTTGCGTGTGTTTTGGGGTGGCTTTTCCCTTGTAACCTGAAAGGGGTTGGGCAGTACGTATTGGGGGTCCCGTACTGCTGTCTTTGGGTGTGACTCCTGAAAGTCACTCTGTTGAGAAGGGGTGTTCCGACCTCCTTTCAGAAAGGGGTGTCTACTTTTGTCCCAAACCATAAGGTTCGGCCCCCCTAGAAGATAAAATTTTAAGAGAGATACAGGGAACTTCCAAAAAAAAAGGAAAAACTTTAAAAAATAGGATACAAAAATATTGAAAACAGGGCCTTCCACCCAAATGGGGGTTTCCCGGTTAAATTTTGAAATAACCCTCCCATCTGCCCTTTAAATCATATAAAAGTGGGCCCCCTGGGGATTATTTTGGCTCCCTGGCTAGAAAAATTTTTGGGGACAAGGAAAGGGGCCCCAAGGGGCATGGGGTTTAAAAGGGGGGTTGTGTCCCCGCACCGATCTCAACCCCCAAATTTAAAAACTTCGGAATTCGAAGTGGGGCCTTGGGCAAGCGTTTTTTCCCCCACCCTCAATTTTGGATTCCTTCGTGGAAAAAGGTGCACTTTCCCCCCAATAGGGTCTCCAGAAAAATTTTTAAAACTTTCCTAGGGGCCTTGAAACTGTTCTGGGGGGCTCGTGGTGGCCCTTTTTTGTTAGTGGGTAGCTTTCTTTTATGTTATTCCGAGAGACAGAAAAAGGGGGGGAAATTGTGTTTCCTTAGTATCCCTTATCCGGGCTGGGGGGTTTTGGGGGGTGCGTCCCCCGTTGCCAAGCGCTGTTGGTGAGGCTGTATTCTATGGAGGCTGAGGAGGCGGAGTTTGATCCAGACTCCTCAGCGGTCTACAGCACTTCACTGGCCTACCACTTCACCCCTCCCCACTCCGCATCAAATCTCACCCCCCACGTCGAAAGACACAGCATCAAAACACACCCAACAACAGCGCGACACACACAGTCAAATTCCCGGGGCCTTCCCAACTTCCCCACTTCCTCTACTTGCTCAGAGAGAACACACACACACACACACGTTTTTCCCTCGGTGCAGGCAGCCCCAGTTTGCTGCGTTTTTTGGTAAAATCTGCACTCCCGCTGGTCTGCAGATGGCGGGGAAACCTCTCCTTCTTCTCTTGATCTTCTGCTTCTCTCTTCCCCCCTCTCTCCTTTTCACTGGGACAAAAATAATGTCAGACACACCCCGGGTCTCTCCTTTTAAAATTCCCCAAAATAAAAAAATATCTATACACCCAACCACTCACACATGTCATTACTGCGACTACACAGGCCCAGGTTGAAATATCAAAAACCGAACCACTAATTAAATTTGGGGACGGTCAAAACACTGAAACATTCATGACATTTGCTAGCTAGCTTGCTGTTGCTATATTTGTTTTGGGATATAAACTTTGGGGTTTTTATTTTACCTGAATGCCAAGGGCCTTTTTCCCCCTGGATATTTTAGAATGTGTACCCATTTTGAGGCCCAAAAAATTTGTGTTTTTCTACCCCCCAAATTTCCACAGATAAAGGGGAAAATTATTCGTTTTTTTTTTCGCTACTCCCTTTGTCTTCTTTTGACTTTATATGGCATTGGCAACCACTTTAAGGTCTTACCACCACCAACCCGGACTGCAGTTGGACCTCGTTCAGCTTTCAATCCCCACGTGGGGTTTCCTCTGGCTCCCAAAAAACCCAAAGAATGGGAAGGCAGAAATTGCCCGTGAAGCTTCAAAATAGAACCAAGTTCTATTTTAGCGCCCGCTAACCCGACGCTCTTGGGCCTCGACATTTTGGATAAAAAAATGAAAAAAATGTATTGACATTTTTTTTGAACCTTGTGTAATAAAGCGACGTTGGTCACGTTAGCCTAGAGTTAGGGGTGTGACTGATTGCTGCTCTCCGTCCGGGGTTTTGTCGCAGGCGTTTTAATTTTTTTCCAACCCTCGTAAGCTCCATGCGGTGTCTAAAAAACCCCGGATCATAATGAAAATTCACCCATACTACATTTTATTGTGTGAAATGTCTGTGTGTCTTTAAAATGTCTGTGGAAGTGTTCCGAGAAAGGGTTCTTTCGAAAGGGGCTCAGCATTGTCCCCTCCTCTCTTCTTCTTCTTTTCTTCTGGGCATCGTGCCCTCCCTAAACTCCCTGCGCTTCTGTAAGCAGCCGACTCGGGGAGGGGGGGAAGAGACGTTGTTTGGGGGGTGTACTTTCTTTTTGGGGGAGCACTACAATTCTGAATGTCTGTCTGAAGGTTATGCTAAACGTTATCAGCTAAAAGTCCACGCAAAAACAGTTCGCAAACATTACAAATCCTGCATTTGTTGTTTTCAATGACCAGCTCGATTAAAACAGATTGGCTGGGTTAAAGGGGTATGGGTTTTCCCCGGCCCCCTCCACTTTTCTCTCTGGCTTTCCTTTGGCTTTTTTCCCCGAGTGTTGGCCAACGGCTCTGGCCTCAGCAGCTCTCCCCATCTATACAAAAACCAACACACCCAATCAGGGATGGGGCTCATTTATTTATTTTTACCATACAATTACTGCACAGCAACGACCCGGGAAAGTTGCACTTTGTGTACTTCGCCATGTCCCAGGGGCAGGGCCCGCGGGGTTTGGGTTTTTAGGTTGGGGGCGTCTCTCCGGTTTTTAAAATTTTCCCGGTCGTCACTGTATCTTCCTCATTGTCCCTCTGGGCCGCTTTGTCTCAAAGAAAAACTCAAAAGAAAAAAACTAAAACACCCAAAGTTTCTCTAAAACCCAAAAGAAAAATGTTTTGTGTCTTACATAGGAACTCGTATGCCCAGAACTGGGAGCGGGGCGTCCTATGATAGGGCAAAGGTCCTCCCTGGGTCGGCATAACCCTTGGCCAATGGGTACTTCTCCTCTTCCTCTCTGGACCACTCTTTTTTTAATGCTAGGTCCAACCACTCATACCTCACACAAACAAAAACACATTATATAAAAACCAGACCTTTTTTCCACACACACACACCCACAGAAACCACTGGGGTCTTTTTTGGGGTTTTGGGGCTCAGCTTCTCATCAGGCCACACAAAGCCCACACAGACTGACCAGGGGGCCTGACGTTTCGAGACTTGCGGTGCCGGGGAGGCAATACGGACCACTGATTTTTCCCCATATTTCATCACCGTGCCTTCGGGATCTCATCCTAGGAGAAAGAAAAGGGAGGGGTTTTTTTATTGATTAATTGTTTACTGACCCCAAAGGGGAAATACTTTTCAACTACAGAAAAACAATTTGAAAATAGACAGCACAGACAGTGTTAAATGGATATTTAAAGGATTTTGGCAAAGAGGCCCTTTATCTACTTCCCCGAGTCAGATATTTGGGGACACTTTTTTATGTCTCTTTCAGTTGAAAGGGCGTAGAGGGAGTTTCTCTCTAACTAGGGTTGGGAAACCCCGGAGTCTATGGTATACTGGGAAAAAAAATATTTTATCCCCTGCTGATTTTTTACTTTGCCCACTGACAAAAAAATATAGTCTTAATTTTTTAAAGGTAGGGTTTTATTTGAAATGAGAGACAGAAAACAACAACAAATCCAGAAAACACATGTAAAAAAGTTTTTAAAATTTTTTGATTTTAAAAGGGAAAAAAATTTTGACCCCTCTCATCAAAAACTTCTGGGGCCCAGGGGTCTTTTACAGGTACGGCGAGTTAGAGCACAAATTTAAGGGACAAACAATCAAACAGATTCCAAAAATCCCACCGGCCCGACCAAGAGCTCTCCAAGGGTTCGGACAAGATTTAGCCTACACAAGGCTGGAATGGGGTAAAGACCATCGCCAAGCGCTTGGGGGAAGGGGACAAAAGTTGGTGTATTACTCGCAAAAGGGAAAAACAAAAAAATGTCAAATCCCCTCAGATGGGCTCCTGCAAAATCTCATCGGGGGTTGCAAAAGATCATGGAAAAAGGGGAGGAATCAGCCAAAAACACGGAGGATATTGTCAAAGATCTCATGGCAGCGGGACCAAGTCCCAAGAAAAAAATTTGGGAAAACCTACCCGTGAAAGGGCTGAAATCCCGCACGCCCCAAGGCCCCCTGCTCAAAAAAGCCTATACAGCCTTCTGAAGTTTGCCAATGCATCTGAATAAATTCCCGGGGAGAACGGGGTTGAAAGTGTTGGGGGTCGGGATGAGACCAAAATCGACTCTTTGGCTCAACTCAACGTGTTTGGAGGAAAATGCTGCCTTTTACCCCAAGAACACCATCAAACTGGAGAGGGAAAATATTATCCCTTTTGGGGGTGTTTTTCTGCTAAGGGGGGGGGACAATTTTCCCCCGCATAAAAGGGACATGGCGGGGCCATTTAAACCTTTAAATCTTGGGTGAGAACCTCCTTTTTCTCGCAAAGGGGCCCGGAAAAAAAGGGTCGCGGGCCCGGGGATTCCAGAATGGAAAAATGATCCAAAAAAACCGGCCCAAAGGGAACAAAGGAGTGGCTCAAAAAAAGCCTTAAGGTTTCCCGGGTTTGGCCCAAACCCTCTCCGACCTTTAAACCCCTAGAAAATCGGGGGGGAGCTGAAGGTTCGATTGGCCCCCAAATCACCTCGAAACCTTAATGATTTTGGGGAAGGGTCTGCCAAAAAGGAAGTGGCAAAAATCCCCCCCTGAGATTGTTGGCAAACCTGGTGGCCAACTACAAGAAACGTCTGACCTCTGGATGCCAAAAAGGGTTTTGCCCCCAAATTTACTAGTCATGTTTTGCAGAGGGGTCAAATACTTATTTCCCTCATTAAAATGCAAATCAATTTATAACATTTTTGACTGCTTTTTCTGGATTTTGTTGTTGTTATTCTGTCTCTCACTGTTCAAATAAACCACCATTAAAATTATAGACTGATCATGTCTTTGTCAGGGGGCAAACGTACAAAATCAGCAGGGGATCAAAAAATTTTTTCCCTCACTGTATACCCATAGACTTTCAGTCATTGCGCTAATGGTAGTTAGCAATTGCGCTAACGCTATTGCACGCAAGACATACAAATGGAAAAATTCAGCTAGTGAGCTACTTTTAGCAACACTAGTATATTTACACACAGGGGGGCTCATTAATGGGGGTGCAAAAAAACTGAACGGTCCATTGTAAATCATGGAGTTGAGTTCAGTCGGCTAGCCCCGGAGGCAGCTCCAGAGTGGTCACTGGCTGCCACAGCCACAAAATCTGATTTTAAACCTAACCGCACAGCTAACCCTAATACCTAACCCTAACCTTAAATTTAAAACCAAAAAGCTAATTTTTATTTTCATAGATTTTACGATATAGCCAATTTTGACTTACAGCTGGCCCATCTAGCTAAATCGCTCAGTTATGCTTCCAGGGCAAGATTAACGTCAACCTGCTGCTCGCGGTGAACGACTCCAGGATTTTAGGAGTCGAAGTAGTGGACTCTTGCTCGACTCCCCCAAAAAAACAATGGCTGCGCCAACGCCACCTATTATTGCAGTCTTACTAGGAAGACTAATATTGCATTCTAGGGAGGACTGGCATGAACATGATGTTGCCCATTTGCTTGGCAATTTAAAAGGCCTATTCTATTTGAAAATAGAAGGTGATGTTCAGGAACTAAAATATTTCAGTGAAATTTTGCTCTGTGTAGCCTTAACAGATCCAGGGATGATGCGGCACACTACGCCGAAAAGCCTACTCTTTGCCGTGTTTTTATAGCCTAGCCCTGATTGGACGGGAGTAGTATTAGTAGAGATGTTGGTTATCTAAATACACTGCCAAAAAAATAAAGGGAACACTAAAAAAACACATCCTAGATTGAATAAATTTAAATAATCAAATACTTTTTTCTTTACATATTTTGAAGGGTTTTGCCAAAAAAATCAAAAAAATTATAAAGGGAAAATTTTAAAATTTTCAACCCATGGGGGTTTCTGGTTTTGGGTCCCCCCCAAAAATTAAAGGGGAAAAAACCACCCCTACCAAGGGCCCCGGGGAAGGGGGGCCTTTTTATAAACCCCTCCCCTATTTTAACGGCCGGGGTTTGCCAAAAAGCCCCCCTTGGAATTTAAGGGTTGGGGGGGGAAAAATGGCCCTTTTCCGGGAAGGGGGAACCCCACCCCAAGACCTTTTTTAAAATTTAAACATCCGCCACTTCCTTTTTTGGAAAAACCCGGGGCCCCCCCGTTGGGCCAAGGGGGTTGGCCCCCCGTTTGGTGGATTGGGCCCAAGGACTGGGGGTTCCCCCCCAAAAAAAGGGTGATTCCCAAAATTTGGGGATTTCGGGGGTTCCTTGGGTTTAACCTTGGCCGGGCCAGTCCCCTTTTTTAAACCCAAAACCCCATCCCTTTTCCTTTTGGGGCCCAAAGGGAAACGGGGGATTGAAAACCCCCAATTTCCCCCAAAGCCCCCCATTAGGGTTTCCTTATAGAAATTCTCTTTCCCCCTTTTAAAAAGGGGAACCCGGGGGGGCCCCCAACCCCCCCCCCTTTGATTTTTGCCCCCATCCGGGAAATGCCCCCCTTTGCCCCCTAACCTTGGCCGGCCACTTGTGTGGGTTGTAGACCCCCGCCCTCATCCCTACCACTAAAATAAAGCCCCGCCGCATTCCAAAGTGACCAAAACTCACCCAAAAAAAGCATAGGAACGGAAAGGGGTTCGGGGGCACCCCCTGAAAAACCTCCTTTTTGGGGTTTTCCTTGCTAATTGCCTAAAATTTCCCAAACCTTTTTGCCCTTTTCCCATTTGCACAACAGCATGTGAAATGAAATTGGTAAATAAAGTTTTTGCTTCCAAAGGGGACTTTGTTTCAAAGTTGTGATTGCCCTTTGATTTCCCTTGTTTGTTTAAGTTTTCCCTTACTTTTTTTGAGCAGTGTATTATGCAAGCGGGGGGGTTATTCCGAGTCCCAAGTTCAAATGATTATTTTTTTCCAAACACCCCTTGAAAAAAAAAAAAACGTCATTAAATTGACTTATGAAAAAGGGGCCGGGGGCCCATTTATAAATCATGCGTGGGGCACAATCTGAAAAATCAGAAAATTTTTTTCTTTAAAAATTTGAAACCATTTTTTGAAATACTAAAAAGGGAACATAAGGGAAAAAATCAAATGAGAGCCGGGTTTTGGGGGTTTTTAAAATTTTGGGCACTTTCCTGAAATTTCGCAGGGGGCGCTTTTTTTGAGAAAAGGGGGGGAATTTTTTCCCCTACAGAAAGTACAGATTGGCTCATCAGTTTATTTTTTCCCCCAAAACCAATTTTAAAATTTTTGCGGGGAATTTAAACGACCTATTTTTAAAAAAAACCCAAACTTCCCCATTCCGGTGCACACCAAGTGCTCTCCACCCCTTTTTTTTAAGGCAAGGGCACTTTTAAAACGGGAGCTTCCCGTCGGAAATCTCATACCCTCGATGACCTTTTTTTGGATGCAATAACCGCTAAATAAACCCGAAACACTTCCCTTTTCCCTACCCCATTCACACAACGGTTGAAGTCAAGAGGGTTTCTTTCCCCATGATCCCATAAAATGGGTTCCCAAATCCCCACGGAGAAATAGACTGGCACCCAAATTTTGCCATAATATTACCCCCCAAAAACATTTCAACTATGGGGAAACAGAAAAGGTTTCCCCACTTTTTATGGGCTTTATAATTTATTTGATGGGGCCAAAAAACGCTGCTGAATTTTTGTGGCCCGGGGGAAACCTGACTCGTTCATTTTTCCCAAAACAGAAATTTGTTGGCCTTACGCCTACGTAAAGCTGTTGAGGAGGGAGGGCTTTTTGGGTGGGGTTTTTGCCTAATCTTTAAAATTTGGCTATTTTTCCCATTGCTAAGCAACTTGTATTGTCCAAAATGGAAATCTTTTTTGTAGCATTTTTTTAAATTTTTACGGGTTCCAAACCCCCAACAAAGCTACCCCCAAAAAAAAACCTTTAGGTTGTACTCAATCTGACACTAGGGGGCCTCTTTTTCGTCCCGGAAAAAGTTTATGTTTTGTTTTTTTTTGGGGGCCCCCTTGTTTTCATGGTGCAGCGTTGAAATTTCCCCAGGGGGTTTTAAGGGTATGATTTTAAAAATAATAATTAATAATAATAAAACCCATATAGCAGCCCGCTTTTAAAAAAGGACTTACAGCCCAGTGCGCATAAACCTTTTTTAACGTTTTGGGTGGCCCCGGGGATCAAAACCCACAACCCTGGCTTTACAAGGGGCCATGCTCTCCAAATTTGAGCTAAGAACCATTTTGGGTTTAATCAGGGGGGGTTGGGGAAAAGGCAACAGCATAGGTCATGCATGAGCACGGAAAACCTTGGTTTTTAACCCTTTGGTTATCCCTGCCGGTGTGCGTATGACGCTAAAAGGTTTGGGTTTGAAAAATTTACACTAGCGTAGGCCTTTCTAAATTCTGTTCGTAATTTATATTTTAAATGTTTCTACACAAATTGAAAAATGGGCCCCTGGATTTGGAGGTTTTTATTCAAAGGCTTTAGATTTTTCAAATTTAAACCCTCTAGACAAAATAGGCTAAATGGAAAATTTTGTGTTTGGGCCTCCCAAAATTGAAATAGGGCCCCCTTTTATTTTTAAAATTTGGAGGAAGTGTAAATAAAAAATCATTATTTTTGTGAAAAGGGTAAACGCCCCTTTCCTAATTAAAATTTCCCACCCTTCTGCTGATTTGAGCTGCTAAAACCGTTTTTTGAAAATTTTTGGTTTGGGAAAGTGAACTTTCCCCCATTTCCAAAAATTTTATTCAGGGGGAAAAATTGGGGATGGCCTTTGTAATTTTATTGCCCGGGACGGGTTCCCCAACTGGCGGGCCCAGGGGCGTTGATTTTATTTACCCCCCAATTTTGAGCAAAAAAAAACCTTTTTTTTTCTTTAAAAAAAAAAAAATCTATTCCAAGTGATTTTCTATTTGGAAATTTTTTTCCCAAAAGTATTCTCACGCATAATGAGGGGTTAAAAATGTGATCAATATTTAAAGTGGGAAATTTTACATACCCCTTACCCAAAATCATTAAACTAAATTTCACAATTCCTGCAAAAATAATCCAGTAAAAATTCCCCGGTCTTAGGCCCTTTGGGATCACCATTTTAATTTTTAAGATTGAAATGGGGGGGTAAAAAAATAGAGAGAATGATTTTTTTTCAGCTTTTATTTATTTCATCACTTTCCCCGGGGGTCAGAAGTTACATACCTCAATTATTTTTTTGGTACATTGCCTTTAAAATTTTTTTTACTTGGGTCAAACGGTCTGGGGGCCTCCCCCAAGCTTCCCAATAAGGGTTTGGGGGAATTTTTGGGCCCCTTCCCCCGACGAGCTGGTGGAACTGAGTCAGGTTTGTTTGGCCTCCTTGCTCCCAACGGGTTTTTTCAATTCTGCCCACAATTTTCCCATAGGATTGAGGTCAGGGCTTTGGATGGCTACCCAAAAACCTTGACTTTGTTTTCCTTAAGCCATTCTGCCCTAAAATTTCGAAATAAAGCTTGGGTCATTGTCCTTTGGAAGCCCCCTTTGGGGACCAAAACTTTTCCCTTTCCCGACGGTGTCTTTTAGATGTTTTCTTCAATATTCCAATCATTTTTTTTTTCCCCTGATGCCATCTATTTTTTTGAATGCCCGTTTCCCTCCTGCAGGAAAAACACCCCCCAGCATGATGCTTCCCACCCCCGGGCTTACGTTTTTGGGAAAGGGGTTCTTTGGTTGCCCAACCCAACCCCCCTTTTTTCCCCCAAACATAACGATGGTCATTTTTGGGCCCAAAAAGTTTTTATTTTTGTTTCATCAACCCGAGGAACATTTTTCTCCAAAAATATATCTTTGTCCCCTTTGGTTCCCCCCCCAAACCCCAAACCCTAGACTTTTTTTTTTATGGCGGTTTTGGGGGCGTGGCTTCTTTCCCTTTCTGAGGGGGCCTTTCCCGGGTTTTTTCGGGTTAGGACTTTTTTACTGTGGGTATAGATACTCTTGTACCTTTTTTTCCTCCTTTTCTTCACAAATTTCCTTTTCTGTTTTTTTTTTGGGACAGATTTGCACTTTTCGCACCAAAATACTCCATTTTCTAGGAGACAGAATTTCGTCCCCCTTTTTTGGCCCGGGATGAAAAGGGTGCGTGGTCCCCTTTGGGGTTTATACTTTGCATACTATTGTTTGTAAGATGAAATGGTACCTTCAGGCGTTTGGAAAAAAGCTCCCAAGGATGAACCATTTGGAGGTTTTTACCATTTTTTTTGGGTCTTTGGGTGATTTTTTTTGGGTTTTTCCCTGATGTCAAGCAAAGGGCACTGATTTTAAGGTAAAGGCCCTTGGAAAAACATCCACAGGTAAAGTAGATGCCCCAACCGACTTGCCAAAAATATATTTTGTTAACCCCCAAAATTTTTGGAGTGGTTTAAAAAAACGGTTTTTAATGACTCCAACTAAGTGTAAAATTTAAAATTCTGACTTTTAACTTAAATTTTGCAAGGGTTTTAAATTATTATTTTTTTAGTCAAAAAATTATGTTTTTGGGGTTTTTGCGGTCAAAATTTTCATAACAAAAATTTTTTAATTATTCCGCCCCCAACCCCTCTTTCTCAAAAAAAAGGGAAAGTCCTAGGGGCTTAATCTAGTTGATGATCTCTGGCCCAGGGCCCCAAAAGCCAGGGTTTCATTAAATAACATAGGCACCATACTTTTTTTTTGCCATTTTTCTGCCTAATTTAAACCCGACCCCAATTTTGGGGTGTTTAACTTAAATTCACTGGGACAAATTTTGAATATCTTTGCCATTCTAATTGATATACTTTTGGGAAGTCAAAACATTGCGAGATACAGTTTTTCCAAGATATAGCCTTTTTTAACCCGTTCCAACTGTCTGGCTGCCCCTCATTTCTCCCCTCGTGGACTCGCCTGCTCTCTCTTTGCTAGGAAAAATACGATTGTGTTCAACTTTTGGTCTGGTTTCGTGTGAATTTGCCTACTCATTGAATCCCTCTTTTGTGACTTGCAAGAAAATTTTAAACCCAAATATTTTCGAAAAACAGCTTTTGAAAGCCCAATGCACGGGTTTTTTGACCGTTTGCCTGGTCGGACCTGCCCACCTTGCCCCGGCTGTCCCCTAACCCCCAGCTTTGCCCCTTTTTTTGCTATGAAATATTTTAAGAAATTTTTTCTCGGAAGTAGCCTGCGGCAAATAAACCCTTCTCCCCTTGTTTTCAAAAATACAGACTCTAGGGGGTTTGATTCCTAGCAGAACAAACTTTACACCAATAAAAATGGGGGCCCCACAGTCAAATAAACGATTATTTTGTTGTTTAAATCTTCACCAACCCCCCCCAAACAAACCCGCAAAATTTAAATAAAAATTGTTTTTTCTTCTGGCAAACCTTTGGACTCTAACGTTTTTTTTTTAAACCCTATTACGAGCAACGCTAACGTTATTGTGTAAATAAATTTTAAAAACCCAGCGCTGCATAAACCTAAAGTTACAGCTGCCCACCTTAAAAATAACTAATGTTTTTAGCTACTAGTTGAAAATAGCCCCCTAAAGTTAGCCAACGTGGGTCCCCTGAAATTAAAACCTGTTGGGGAGCTAAATCAATACTGACTGTTTTCTAGTTTGCCGGGGTAAAATTTGGGCCCTTTCCTTCCCAAAATATTTGAAAATTATTAGAAACTAGCTAAAACAACCGTAAACGTTTTTCCAAAGCCAACTTACCTCGGGGTTTCGCCATAAAACCCCCCCCCTTTCTTTTTGGATACGGCGGCAAACTTGGCGGGTTTTGTTGCTACCCTTCAGGTAGAAAATATAAAAAAAAAACCCAAGATCCCACAAAAAAAAAAAATACGAAGATTTGGACAAAAAATTTAAATACAAGTACGAAACAGGGTATGTTTTAAATTTTGGACAGTAAGAAAATTTTGGCGGCCCCCGGGAAAGGGGCCCCGGCCAAACTATGGGTTTCCATTAAAATAAATTACTACTTCTTCTTTTTCTGTGCATTTTTAGGGCGGTGGAAACCCAAAACTTTAAAGTGAATTCAGTAAAAAAAACTGGACTGGGGGGGAAACCAGAGACACTAAAGGGCTAAACCCTCCCCAAAATCTCGTCTCCAAAGGGAAAAACGAAATACAAATTAAAAATAAATCCCCTAAAAGAGTTCCCCAGCAGTCACTTAATAGGGCTTTTAAACCCCCCCAATTAAATCCCCCCCCCCCCCCCAATTTTTAAATTAAAACAATCGCCCCCTTTTCTCTCACATATTTCGGGCCCCTGAAATAAAAACCATTTTCCCAACTTTCCCCATCCCCTCTGACAATGATCACCCCCCCAGCAGATGTTTCCCCCCCACTTTCAATTACTATTTAGTTGTGGGCCCCAGTCCCCGGGCCTTTTGACTACACTTTCCTCCCTTCTCTTTGGGCTGGGACCCCCTGCCCCACCTTTTTTTTTTTTGGGAATTTTAAACCCGGTCCCTTTCCCCTTAATCTCCCTGCCCCCCAAAAACTCTTGCCATTATTTTTTACCCACGTTTTATTAACCCTTGGTTTCAAAACCCGGGTTTTGAGTTGACAATTCCATCCCCAAAAATTGGGAAATTTAAAGGGGAGCCTACTGGCAAAAATTTTCCCTTTCCCTCTTTCCCCCTCTACCCCCACATAAAGCTGGTCCCCAGAGGAACATCAAAAAATCCCCCACATCTTTTTCCCCCCTTTTCCCCAAAAAATACAAAACCCCCAACAATACATCCGGGCGGCTCTGAGCCACACATTATTTAAACAAAATCAGTGCTGCAAAAGATCAGAGCAGAGGACTCCCCTTTTTGGGGCCTCACCCCCCCACCCCCCGGCAGAAAAATAGTATGGCCAAAAAACCCCTTTGTGTAAAAAAAGATAAATTATATTTTGTCCTCCCACCTTAAACCCCAGGAACACTAAAAGCTGCTCCTGTCCCCCCGGGTTTTTAGGGTCCTTAGACCCTTTTGTAAATATATATTCAAGAAAGCATAGTTTTTGTGTTTTTAAAAGTTCATTACAGGGAAGCTACCCCCTTCCTCAACATCTTTTACCTCTCAAGAACCCCAGTTTCTACTCTGGTTGGGGGAAAAAACCAAGGTGGGATAGCAGGAAGAACCACAGGGGGGCTAAACTCCCCCCCAAAAAACAACCTCACTCTCTCGCCATGAAATTTCCTACCCAAACCCAAAGCTTGTTTTCCCGATTTTTTTTCATGTTCCCAGAAACCTAAGGGGGCCCCCTTTTTGGGGGTAGGAGTGAAAATTTGGGTTCCTTGTAGTTTCCCCCAAATATGTCAGGGCTAGGTTTGTCTTTTTTAAATTTTAAACGGAAATCTTTTCCCAACTCTACCTGCATGGGTTTGCCACCGGGGAGGTCCTGAGTCCCTCAAAAACATATTTTTAGGGGGGGGCCTGGAAAAAATTTTAGATTTTCTTGAGCTGCTGATCCCAATGGCCTATATCCAAAAATCCTTTGATGCCCTTTAACAGGCTATATAAAAAGCATTTTCAAGCCTTTCTATCTCCCCCCCACTCCTTTCCTGACAAGCAAGAATAAAATTTTCAATATTTTTTTCCCTTTTGACAACTACTCGGGGAAAATTTTGCTCCCCATGAATTCGAGTGTAAAACCAGACCCCCGGGAAACCCTAACCCTCCCCCCCTCCCCAGTTTCCTTTTCAGTTTCCCTTCCATAAAAATTAAAGTAAATTTCCCCCCCCCAACCCCCTTTTTAAAAAAAAAACCCAGCCGTGTTTTCTCAACTAAAAGACGGAAGCCCCACCGGGGGGCCCAAAGGCTCTACTTCACTAACATTCTTGAACTTTCTGGCTGTAGGGGGAAAAATTTTTTCCTTTCTTTTCCACAGCGCTCCATTTTCCCGCAAAAAAATGCCCCTAAATTTAGGTCTCCCTGGGGAGAAAATCGTCAACCCTAAGGAGAACAAAAAAGGGAAATAATGCCCACTTCCGGGGGGGTCCCTTTATCCACCTCATAGTTTTGACATAGACCCCCCCCACCTAAACTTGTTTGATCCCCCAAACAAAAAATTTTTTTACCCAAATTTAAAAACCCTTCCCCAACCCCCAGGTTTTTCCGGGCGTGTAAGTGGTGTTTCTTCCACATCATAACATAAGCCTTCCTAATCAAAAAAAAACAAATACCAAACCACCTCCTTCCCCTTTCTTGTTTTAAAGTAAGATGGGCGTCGTTTTCTTTGCATTTTTGAGCTGTTTTTGGGCCAAAAATAGGGAAATTGGTTTTTCCCCAAATGGGGATATCTTTTTGTATATCCCCCATACCTTGTCACAACAAAAAATGTTTGGTCAAAATGCATTAAAAAGGGAAATTTAAATTCCAAAAATTTAAAATTTTAACAAGGCCCCAAGGGTTAATTGAAATGCATTCCAGGTGCCTCCCTTGAAGCGGTTGAGAAATCCCAAAGGAATTCCCAAAGCGTCATCAAGGAATGGGGTTGGCTACTTTGAAGAATTTTCAAATAAAACATTTTATTTGATTTTTTTAAATTTTTTTGGGGGTTACTAATGATTCCATATGGTTTTTTATAGTTTGATGCCCTTCACTTTTATTCTAAAATGTAGAAAAAAAGTAAAAAAAAAGGGAAAAAAAGGGAATGAGTGGGTTTGTGCCCAAATTTTTGACGGAAACTGTAGGTGAGTTTGTAAGCTATGGGCCTATAGTTGAAGGACTGGGGGGTTTCCCGGGTTTTCCGTTTTTGGAAACCCAAATAGCGCCTGCTTCCAATTTCCAGACATTTTCCCTTTCCTCCACCCCCTTTTTGAAAAAAGGCCAATATTTTCCCCATTGCAGTTCTTTAGGAGCCATCATGATGAAAAACACACCCTCACCCTTCCAGGAGATTTTCCCCTATTTTTAGCTAATGCTCTCTTATCTCAGCCAAGGAAAAAGGGGAAATTCCCAATGTATCCCTTATTTCTCTAAATCCAGGCCCCCGGGATTTTCCCCTTTGACCCTCTCTCTCCAACGCCCCCCTCTTCTGTCAGATTTTTTGAGCTGTTCCCCTTTCAAAATGCCTGGGCTAAACATCTCTCCTTCCCATTTCCACTCAACAATCCCCCCATTTTTCAGCACAGGGAAAATCTGAATGGTTTCACAAGAAAAAAATTTGATTTATAGGACCTATTGTTGCTTTTCGACTGTTACACTATTCACTAGGATACACCCTATCAAAGACGGGGAACCCCCTTTTCCCCTTAGAAAAATAGGGAACCGGGAAATTTAGGGTGACAAAAAACATAGTAAAGGAAAAATTCGGCATCTCCTTTTCCCTGATATGTTACGTTTCGTAGATAGTTTTAATTTTGGGGACGGCCCAAATAATTTTTTAGAATAATGTTATAAATTTACTATTGTATGGGGTTAAAAATTTCCCTTTTTGTACAATACAGTAAAGGGAAAAAAAAAGTTTTTGTTTCCCTGTGATTTTGTACTTTTTTCCCCCACTGAAAAAGAAAGATCAGTTTATAATTTTTAAAGGGAAAGGGTTTTTTTTGAACAGGAGAGCAGAATAACAACCAAAAAAACCCAAAAAAAGGGATGTAAAAAAATGTTAAATTGATTTGCATTTTAATGGGGGAAAATAAGTTTTTGACCCCTTGAAAAACATGATTTAGTACTTGGGGGAAAAAACCCTTGTGGAAACACAGAAGCCCCAGGACTTTTTCTTGTATTTGGCCCCCCAAGGTTTGCACACATCTCAGGAGGGAGGGTTTTCCCATTTCCTTTTTGCAGATTTTCTCCAAGTTTTAAGGGTTTTCGAGGGCTGATTTTGGGCAACCAAAACCCTTCAGCCCCCTCCACAGATTTTCTAGGGGTTTAAAAGGTCTGGGGGATTGGTGGGGCCACTCCAGGCCCTTTAATGTGCTTTTTTTGCCCCCACCCCTTTTGGGTTCCCTTTGGGCCGTGTTTTTGGGTCTTTTGTCATTCGGAAATCCCCAACCCAAAGACCCTTTTTCAATCCCCTGGTGGGGGAAAGGGAGGTTCCCCCCCATGATTTAAACGGTACATCCCCCGTCCATGCCCTTGATGCGGTGAAGTTTTTCCTGTCCCTTAGCAGAAAAACCCCCCCCCAAAAGCAAAAGGGTTTCCACCTCCATGTTTGACGGGGGGGATGGTTTTTCTTGGGGGCCCATGGGAAAAGGCATTCCTCCTCCTCCTAACACGGCGGAGTTTTTTTTGATACCAAAGAGCTCCTTTTTGGTCAAATTTGGAACACAACATTTTCACCCATTTTCCCCTTTTGAACCCCATCAAAATTTTAATTGGCAAACTTAAAAGAGGGTTTGGGTATATGTGCTTTTTTGGGGCAGGGGGACCTTCCCGGGCGCTGCAGGATATCAGCCCTCACGGGTAGTGGGGAAACCAATTGTTTTTTTTGGTGACTTTGGCCCCAGCCCCTGAGATCTTTAAACAAATCCCCGTGTATTTTGGGCTGACCCCAAACGTTTAATGTTCTTTGAAAACCCCAACAAGGTGGGGGATTTTCCCATGGAGCCTGGGCCGAGGGAGTTTGAAGTTTTTTTGGGGTTTTTTTCCATTTGCGAATAATCGCCCCAAAACGTTGTCCCCTTTCCCCCCAAAGCGTTTGGGGAAATGGTCTTGTGGGCCATTCACCCTTGTTTTAGGTTAACAATCTTGCCCCTAAATCCTGGAGAGCCCCTTTGGTTTTGGAAATGGGGAGAGTTTGGAATTGTTTTGATTGAGGGCTTCTGTGGACAGGTTTTCTTTTATACGGGTAACAAATTTGAGATTAGGAGCACTCCCTTTTAAGATTTGGCTCCTAATCTAAGCCCCGCCCCCTGATAAAGAAAACCTGGGAGCCAAAAAACCCTTTTGATTGAAAAGGGGGGTCAAATATTTTTTTTCCCCCCCTTTAAAATGAAAATCAATTTAAAAAATTTTTTTGACATGCTTTTTTTTCGGGTTTTTTTTTGGGGTTACTGTTTTCTCACTTTTCCCAAAAAACCTACCTTTTAAAAAAATTATGGGATCGTCATTTTTTTTCCAGTGGGAAACGTACAAAAAAAAGGGGGGTTTAAATATTTTTTTTCCCGAAACTGTATATTACAAATTCCAATAGGTGGCTAAATTTGGCTAGGCCGGATTTAAAGGGGTTGGGGTTCTAAAAATTTTTCCCCCCAAACCTCATTTTGATATAAAATTTTTTCCCAGGCCCCCACCATGAAAAGGAAAAGGGTTGTAATCAAGGGGGAAAATTTTTCCCTTTTTTAATTTGGGGCTATGACAGTCTATACAAATCGGGCTGCCCAGAGTGGGGGGACTCTGCAGAGGAGGAAGGGGGAGGACCCATCTCCTCAATGAATTTCTTTTAAAAAATAAAAATAAAACTTTTAAAAAAAGATACAACTATACAAAATCCACTACCTTTAAAAATTTTGGGGTCACTTAGAAATGTCCCTTTTTTTCCCGAAAAAAAAAGCAATTTTTTGTCCATTAAAATAAAATAAAATTTGACAGAAATACAGTGTAGACACTGTTAATTTTGAAAAATGGTTTTGAGCTGGAAACGGCAGTTTTTTTAGGGAAATCTAACGGGTAAGACCCCCCCCCCCAAAATTTTTTATCGGGCAACCATCAGCCCTGTTTTCCCAATGGCACGTTTTTTTTTTTTTTTGCTAATCCAAGTTTATCTTTTTAAAAGGTTTTAATTGATCATTAAAAAAACCCTTTTGCAATTATTTTACACAGCTGAAAACTGTTGGCTGATTAAAAAAAGAAAAAAACGGCCCCTTCTTGGGGAAATAGTTGAGTATCGGGAGCACAGAAATTGGGGGTTTCGTTTAAACCAGGCCCCAAAAGGGCCCCAAAAAAACAAATAGTTTTCCTTGGAAACTCACATTTATTCTTGTTCGAAAAGGGGGAAGGCTTTTCCATGCGAAAAAGGGGTTTACATTGATTCAATAAAAAAACCTAGGAGGTCAGGGTTCCTAAACCCCGCCCCAAGACTTACACAGTAATTTTTAAAACCTCCGGGGGAAAACCCCCAATTTACAGAGCTTTTGCAGCATGAACTGACAGGTTGCCCACCCTAATCAAAAAGATCAGGGAATTAAGCAAGTCCCAAAAGCAAAGTACAGCTACAGCACGCAGTGCAAAAAATGTGTGGAGTAGTTAAACTCAAAGAGAGAAAAAAGACAATATTTAAAACATTTTTGAACAAATTAATTTTTTTAAAAATGAAGGAAAAAAGAGAGAGAAAACCGACCCAAGCAATTTGTTTTTTTCCCCCCTTTCACTTTCATTTGGGCTAGCGAATGCAGCTAGAAGTTTAGCTTAACAAACCCCGGAAAAAAATAGAGGGGGGATGCTTCTTAGCTAGCGGGCATGACTATCCAACTTTGGGGAGCTCTTCCAAGTAAAGGTAAGCTTTGGTTTTTATTTTATTTTTAAGGGGGCCCCCCGGTTTTTAACTGCTAAATCTTGCTAACTTACACTGTACTGCAGGATTGAAAGAGGTTTACTAAGTTTTATTTTTAGAGTTTGGGGGCAGGGACATTAGCTAAACGTGACAAGGGATGTAGGGTTTGTGTAGCATTTAGGGGTTAAATGAATAAAAGGGTTTGATTTGAAAAATTTTTTTTGGCCCTTCACAAAAAAAAAAGGCGGATGTGTTGGCATGAAGTCCACAAGCAAAGGGGAAAAGGGGAGGGGGAGGAGAGCGGTAGAGTGAGAAGGAATTATAAAAACAAGCAAAACGATCATGCTTTTTGTATGTGGTGTATAAAAGTAAAATTTGTGTTTTGTTTTGACAGGGGTGTTAAATATAGCCAATTCTTTTGGGAAAAATTTTTCTTAAATGAAAGAAAAAGGAAAAAAACCCCGGGGTAAACATACCTGAATTTGCCCAAAAAAAATCTCGTTTGCAATTTTGGGGGGGGGGGACTAATGTTTTAAAACCCAAAGATCAGTGATGCAGGAAAGGAGGGGCAAGGGGGTATGAAGTGGTGCTTTTCTGTAAACCTTGATTAATCTAATTTTTCCTCATCTGTCCCAACCTACATTGAAATTCATGGCTAGGTTGAAACCCAACCCTCATGAGGGGTATAGGGAACATTTTGTTCGGTTTTTAGCCAAAACCCTTTATAAATTTACATTGAGGGGGTTTGAATGGAAAGGAAGGGACAGTCTTTCCAATTGTTAATAGAAAAAAAGGCCGGCTAAAAAAAAAAAAACGTCCTCCCCTCATTTTAAACGCCACCGCCCGGGCCAAGGCCCCGACAGTTTTTTCAATCTGAAACATTTAGGGTTTTGAAGTGACTGAAAAGGCTTAAAAAGGTCCGGGGAAATTTCAAAAAGTCGTAAAGGCAAAAAATTTTGGTATGATCTTCTGTGTGGGAAAAATAACATAATCAAGCTGGGTTTTCCACCCCAATCGGGGGACGGGTTTTAATGCAATATTTAGAACCCAATAAAAAGAAAATAGGGCTTTTTCCCCACCAGTGGTGGTTTCATTTTCCACCAAATTGATTTGTTGCGGAAAAAATTTCAGGGCGTATGGGGGTAGGCACAAAAAATGTCCCTTTTAATTTTTCTGTCCCCAAATAAAATCTAAATTTCAATATGTTTCCTTTGCTTTTTCCAATTTCAAACCGTAGTTTTGCCCAAAAAAATTGGGGGTTAAAATAGCAAAGGGCCTACAGGTTTTGCGAAAGTTTTCACCCCCCTTTGGGCGTTTTTCCTATTTTGTTCCATCAAAACGAAATTTTTAAAGGGATTTTATAACGGGTTTAAAAAAAAATTAAACCCAAAAAAAAAAACCGGGAAAAAGTGGTGCGTGCATAGGTATTCCCCCCCTTCCCTTAAAGGGCCCCAAAATAAGATCTGGTGAAACCCAAATTTTACCTTAAAAAGGGTCACATAATAGTTAAATAAAGTCCCCCTGTTTTGCAATCTTTTGTGAAACCCATGACTGCCCACAGATCCCCAGTATAAAAACTCCTGTTTAAAAGGGCCCCCCCAGGTCTGCCAACCCCAATAAGAAAGGGGGCCAAAACAAGAAAGGGCCCCAATGATGTGATGGGTGTTTTGAAGGAGAAGGCGCAGGAGGGAAAAATCACAAAATACAGATTTTTTATTCCGGAAAAAAACCAAAAAGTTGAAAAAAATGGGCCAAACAGGCCAGGGGCCCAAACAGGCACACGGAGAAAATATCCCCGGGAAAATACCAAATACACAGAGTAAAACCGAGCCACATTCCACAATAAACAATCAAACAAGGCAAAGGGGGCAGGGGGGAAAAAACTTATAAAACTAAATGAGGGATATGAACCAGGTTGTGTAATAAAAGACAAAAAAAAAAGGGAATGATGAGTGAGGGGGGGCAGAGTGGCTAAAAGGCCCTTTTTGAGACGAACGCCGAACCCCTTGCCTAAACCAGGGGGAGGGGGAAGCCGGGGGGAAGTCTTGACAATGAAGACCAAGGGGGCCTTAAAACAGGTGGGGGCCCCAAATTTGTGGAAAAAGTAAAGTTTCAGGGTTTGGGTTTTTATAAAAAAATTAAGGAAACTTTAAACATCACACGGACCCCCAAAGAAACCATTTTTAAAAAATGGAAAGAATAGGCACCACAAAAAAACCTCCCCAAGAGGGGGCCCCGCCCCCAAAAAACCACAAACCCAGGCAAGGAGGGCATAATAAAGGGGAGACAACAAAGAGACCAAAGATAACCCGGGAAGGAGTGCAAAGTCCATAGCGGAGTTTGGAGTATTGTCCATAGGGCCCACTTTAACCCTTTACACTCCACAGAGCGGGTTTTGGGGGAAAAGAGGGCCAGAAAAAACCCCTTTGGGCCTTAAAGAAAAAAATAAGCAAACCGTTTGGGTTCCCCCCAAAAAGGCAGGTGGGACCCCCCAAAACCCCTATGAGACAAAATTGAGTTTTTTGGGCCAAAAGGAAAACGCTATTTTGGGTTTGAAAACCCCAAACCTCTCTTTCCCCCCCCGAAAACAAAAACCCCCACAGTAAAAGTTTGGGTGGGGGGCCCGATCAGGTTGGGGGAAATTTTTTTTCATCGGCAAGGACGGGGAAAACCCTGGTCAAAAGGGGAAGGGAAATGATGGATGGCGTAAAAAAAGGGGAAAATTTTGGGGAAAAAAACCCTTTTTGTCTTCCAGAGTTTTGGACTGGGTGGGGTTCACCTTCCAGCAGGACAATGCCCTTTAAGCATACTGCAAAAAGAAAAAAACCGGTTTAAAGGGGGGGAAAACTTTTAAATGTTTGGAATGGCGTAAAGGGGCTGATTTAAGTTGTGGTGGGGAAAAGGTCAGGCCCCCAGGACACCGAAGTTAGCCCAAACAAGTTTACTATTTTAACCCATGGGGCAAAAATACAAAAAACGGCCCCCAAAAAACACAGAGGCGACGTTTTGAAAAATTTGTGCGAAAACCCCAAAAACCCAAAAAAAACGGGAGCAAACACGCAGCACTAACGGCATGCGAAAAACAAAAACCACCCAACCAATACAAAACGGGGCCAACTTATGAACCACAAAAATCAGACACAAACGGAAAACAGGTGAAAATAGACAGACAAAAGAAAAAATAAAAAAAATTCAACGGGGGCCCAGCTATTTATCCGGGGCGACGAACGCCAAAAGCCCCCCGAAAAAAGGAGGAGGAGCAGCCTCGGCAGAATCCGTGCCCATTTCCCCCCCCCTTTGACGCGCGGCCCCAGCCTTGCGCCGACCCCGGCCTGGGGGACGGCCAGGAGGACGCGGCCCCGGGGCGGGGGGATGCCCACGGGGGAAAACTCAGTCAGGAGGGAGGGATCTAGGATGCCCTCCTAGGCACCCAAGCACCTTTTCCCCCCGGGAAACCGTACCCCCCCCACCCAGGGAGATATGGAGCCCAATCATCCGGGGGGCCGTCGATTTCCAAAAATTGGCCCGGCCCCGAAAGCCGGGGCCCCCCGATGCCCAAAAGGGGGGGGAGGGGTTCCCTATTCATCTTTCTGGAGGGGGCCAGCTACCCCCCGGCCTGAAAAAAGGGGAACACATGGAACGGGGGGGTTTAATATTCTTGTAATAAATTAGGCAGTTTTTAACCTGTAACACACCTGGGTTCAATTTTTCTCGGGACTTTAAAGGGGGCCCCAAACCAAAACCCGGCCCCCAGCTTCCGGCGGGCGGGGCGGAGGGGCGGGTTTTTCGAGCCCGAGAGCCAGACGATCCCCGGGGGGATACCCCCCCTCACTGCGGTGGCGATCGGCGCTCGCCTTTTTTGGGTGAGGGGCCCGCTGCAGAGGAAGGCGGGGCCCACGTCTCCCCCGAGCGCCGAATCCACTCATCCACCGCAGGGGCCTCGATCGGGCTCTGTGCCCGGGTGCCGGTCCCCGGTGATACCAAAAATACATGGAAAGGTTTTAAATTGGGGGGAGGAAATGGCGGAGAGATTTTGGGGGCCACCTTCTGCCCAGGGGATATACCAAAGCCCAAACTCCCCCGGCCGGCCCTGGAAATAGGACCTCAGAAAAAAACCCACACCCTGGTTGACTCGTTAAACCGCCCTTTGCTCTCTGGGTGGAAAACCCAGGTAAGGCTCCCCGAGCCCCCCAAAAGTTGCCCCATGAACGCCCCCCAGACTTTGGAGGGTAAAACTGGGGACCTCGGTCAGACAAAATTTATCCTGGGGGGCCCCCCTTTAAGTCCCGGGAAAACACGTGGGTAAATAGGGGCCTCACCCGGGTAGGGCAGTGGGGGGAGACCCGGCTTTTGGGGGAAAGACGACGGGCCCCTTGGAAAACCGGGAACCCAAACAAGCCCAAAAAGGGTTTGGTATTCCCGGGGAGGGGGGAAGGTGGGGTCACAAAAAAACCCAAAGGGAAGGGGTGGGACCATGGTCGTTGTGGAACGGAAGGGGATGTAACTTTCCCCGGGGCAAATGTCTAGGCGCCTTACACTGGGCGCAAAACCGAGCAGGGGGAAAGAATAAACCCTCACACCCAGCAAAAACTTGGGCCACCGTATTTCCGAAGGCAGTGCATTTGTACGGCCAATTGGATGTCCAGGGGAGGGGATGTATGACCCCAATAAAAAAGGCGGTCACGAACCTCGAGCGGAAGTACGCCCGCCCCACAGGACACTCGGGGGGAGTGGGGGCGGTACGAGTGCCCGTTGATTCCGCATCGACCCCCCACAAAAAACCGGGGGCCACCAGACAAGCCCCGGGCCCAGTATGGGGTAGGCTCGATGGCCCTTTCCCCTCTGTTTTATACCGGGGGGCAGGGCTCCCCGTACCGTTTGGGCCCCTGGGATGTATGTGATCTTAAAAAAAACCCCGGGTCGGGAAAACATGTTCACCTAGCCTGACGGGGTTCAATCCCCTAGCTGCCCGGTTTGTCCCTCCGGGGTGGTGGTCAGTCGGGAATGAGGAAAGGGTGTTGAGCCCCCTAAAGGGCCAAGGCCCCCACACCTTTGGGGCCTGGACTACACCCAAAACAGCCCCCCTGTCCCCAAAGTAAAAATTTCGCCCGCCGTTTTTTTGGAGCTTCTTAGAGTAGAACCCCACAGGGCGGGGGTTGGGTGGCGTGGGAAATTTGGCAACGGGAAATTGCCCAAATACCGGCCTCGGACGCTTCTACCTCAACTTAAAAAGGGTAAAGGGGGGCCCGGAGGGCCAGAAAACCGGAGCCGAAGGGAACGGGTTCTAAGTCAAACCCAAAGCCCTTTGCTTGGGCTGCCCAATCCCAAACGCACCGGCCCCCCCCTTTAGCAGGGACTAAGGGGAGCTCCACCTGCCCAAAAACCCCGGGGAAAAAACCTCCGGTAGTAATTGGGAAAAACCCCCAAAAAACTGCGGGCACCTCTTTTACAGTGGTTGGATTTTCCCAAATTTTCGCCCCGGCCGACCCACGGTAAAACCTCTACCTTCACCCCGGGAGGGGGACAATCGAAAACCCCAAAAAAGGAGATGGACTCCTAAAAAAAAACAGGCTTTTTCTCTCCCTTTCCCCCAAAAAGGGCATGTTTCCAAAACAGCCCCCTAAATACTCGGCGCCCCAGGGCTAATGCTCGGTCGGGTAGAAGATTTAACTAGGATGGCAAATTATACACCACACCCTGCCCATGCTTTTTTCCCGGAAAATCTCTTTTAAACAAAGGATTGGAAGACTGAAGGGCATTCTTTAAACCCCGGTTTTTTTGGCCCATGAGAGATACTCGAAATTTGACCCAGGTGGGCAAAATGCTTTTTTCCCATTAATCCCCCCCTAATGCGCCCAGATTGTACGGCTCCTGAGATCCAATTTTTGTGAAAAAAACCGCGCTCCGCGAAATTTGGACTCCGTCATAGTCCCCAACCCGAGGAAGGGGGAAAATGTACTTAACCGTGATCTGTTGGGGCCTACGGTAATCAAACGGGGGGAAAAACCCCCCCGTCCTTTTCTTCAAAAAAAGAAACTCGAGGGAAAACCGGGGGGAAGTGGGGGGCCGGAGGACCGGGATGGATTTCCCTTGCCGGTCCTTTTTGGAGACAGGGGTTTCCCACACGGCTCCGCGGAAGTGCCTTTCCTTTTTGGAGATCAAATCGCACAACCCCCTTTCTATAAAGGTGGTACCCTTTGCCCTAGTTTTGCGAACACAAGTCCCTTAAATTTTTTTTCCATATTAAAGGGGGAAAAGGGCCCCTTTGGGGCCCCTTGGTTCGGACTCCCACCGAGGTCGCCCCTAAGGAAAACCCCTAGAAATTTCCCTACACCCCCCCCCCGGGCCAAAAACCACTCCAAAGAGCCCTCTGTTGCCACCCCCAATGGTAGGATCATGGGGCGTTTAAAACCAGGGAAGCCCCAGCCCCAAAGGGGATACGCAGGAGAGTCGATCAGAAAAAAAACGGGAAAAATCTCCTCATGCCCCCCCTTGCGTCGTCACTAAGTGGGTGTGACTTCTTGATAAACCCCCGACCCCAGCGGCCGGCTGTCGGGGCCATAAACAGGGAAAGGGACTTCTCCCCCGGCCCCCGGAAGGGGAAATTTCCCTACCCAATAAAAAAAAATTCATGATCAAAAAAACCCCAAAGCTGCCCCGGAATTTCAAAATAGGCCTTATGGGGGAATAAGGTGCCACCTGGGGAAAACCCTCACAGGTATACTCATGTGACCAACAGAGAGTTTGGAAAATTTGGGGCCTATCCCCTGAAAGACCCCCCCGGTCGTGCCCTGTTGTCCCCCCCCCAGGAGCCCCTCCCCAGCACCTACCCGTGTGTCCCCCCCAGGGCCCCACTTGGGTTTCGGGGGAGGGCCCCCCCTCGGGTTCTTCTCCTCCTTCCCTAGCGCCAGCCCCCCCGAGCCCAGGGAATGGGGCTGGGAGGTGCTGGAGGGGGAATGGACAAAACCCCCACTGGGACGCCCGGGCGGGTACCCAAGCAGGGTGTCGAAACGGAGGGAAAATTTGTCCACCAACGGGCCCCAAAAGGTTTAGGTTGGTGTCCCTGCGGGCCCCAGCTCACGAGGAAAGCCTCCGAGGCTACCCCGGGGTTAATGGTCGATGGGGGCCCCTTTCCATTCCCCCCCCGAAATCCGGTAGAGCCCGGAAAACTCCAGGGCAAAACCCCTGGCACCCTCTTCCCCTGTGGAGGGGGAAAACAGACGCTCCCCCGCCCCCTTCCCTCAGGGTGGATGACGAAACACACCCCTTTAAAAGGGGCGGGAAATTTTGGTAGGTGAGGGTTTGCGGCGTCTTTTCCCCTAATTCGGCTTTGGGCCCCCCACTCCAACCCCTTTGGGCCGGGATAGAAGGGGGATGAGGGGGGGAGACGCTTGTACCCGAGGGAAAGGGGGTTTAAATGGGGGGCCCAAGGTATATTTCCACCGCAGGGGAACCCCCGGACACCCGGCGCAAAAACCCCTCATATGCCCTGGGGGAGGAGACCCGGGAATGCCACGGGTTTTCCGGTCCCTGGGAGGGAGGCGGCCGATGGGGGTTTGGTAAGGTGTGGAAAGGCGGGGGCCCCTCCCCCTTTAAACCAAAACCGGCGTTGGGAGGTTTTGGGGACACCCCCTTTCCCTTTGGGGGGGGCCCCCAAAATTTGGCCGGATCTTTGGGGTCGGCGCTACCCGATCCTCCAGGGGACTTGGGTGCCGCCCCCTTGCTCCTGCTGACTCCAAATGGTGTGTTGTTCTGTAAAGGGTTTGATGTAAGGGGGTTGGGGAAAATTTCGGGCCCAGGAAAACCAAAGCTTAGTCCAACAAATTTTTTTACAAAGTTAACCACTAGGAAAAATACAAAAAAGGGCCTCAAAAAAAACCAAGGGGGAGCGATACGCCAAAACTGTGCTTTTAAACTAAAAAACCAAAAACAGAGCAAACACGCAGAAATAAAAAATTTGCGAAAAAAAAACCACAAAAATAACCAATAAAAAAAAAGGCAACTTATAGAACCCCTAATCAAAAACCAAAACGGACAAGGTGCAATAGACGGGAAAAAACCCCAACCAAAACATAAAAAACATTCAACGGGGGCAGCTAGAAACCGGGGACGACGAACCCCAAAAGCCTGCCCGAACAAGGAGGAGGAGCACCCTGGGCAAAATCCTTTGACGGGGGCCCCCTAGTAAAAAGCCCAGACCCAACCCAAATTTGAGAATTTGGAGGGACTTAAAGTTTGTTTTCACCAGGGGAAACCCCTTTTCCAAAATTTGAAGGAGCTGGAGCATTTTTCCCTTAAAGAAGGGGCCAAAAATCCCATTTGTAGATGTCCCAAAGTTTAAAAAATGAGATTTTAAGCTGAAATTTGCGCAAAAGGTGGGCACTACAAAAGTATGACTTTGGGGGGGGGGAATAGTTATGCACGCTCAAGTTTTTTTTTTGGGGTATTTTTTGTTTTCCCCCCAAAAAAATTTTGCACCCTTCCCAAAGGGTGGGGCCTTTTTGTGTAAATAAAAAGATCCCAAAACCCCCCAACAAATAAATTTAAAAATTTCCAGGTTGAAAGGCAAAAAAAATGGGAAAAAATCCCAAAAGGGGGTTGAAAAATTTCGAAAGGGCCCTGATTTCTGGTTTGGCCCCGTCCCGTCAAACCCAAAAACGGGTTTAGATAAAGTTGGTAGGCTTGAGATAGGTATTTATGATGAGTTTATTAGGGAAATTTTTGTATTTGTCAAACGGAAATCAAGAAATCGTCGTATTTTCACCAGAATCGGGACCCCGATATTTATTAAAAAGGGAGCATAAAGTTTCCCCTTTTTATTTTTCCACCATTCGGTAAATTTCACATAATTTTTTTCATCTGAGTCTAATAAAGGGAATTTTTTCCAATTGTAGTGGGAGGCCCACCCCCACCATTTTTATCACTTTACCCCAAAATTTTATTTTGTTTATGATGGTTATTATATAAATATTTTTGCAAAAAGGGGTTTCCACCGCCATTTCCCCCCATAAAAACATTTACAGACACAAAAAGTTTCCCCCCATGTCGAACGAACAAATTATCTGTTGCATTTAAAAAAAAGGGTTCCAAAAATTCCTTTTCTGTCACAGCTGTCAGATTTTTTTTAAGGGTATGATTTTTACCCCAGGGGTTGTTTGGGCCCAGGAGCTCCCCCGGAGCTGATTTACGGGCATCTTACTTTTTTCCAAAGTTTGGGAACTATTTTCCCTTTTATAGAAAATAGTCAAAAGTTTTTGTGGAGTTTACTGCACCAAATATAAATGTCCCGGCACCCAAAATGATTTTAACGGAAGTATATAAAAGCCAAGTCAAGCACTGCTTCGGGCAAAAAAAACCGGTAGGGGAAAACTTTGGTTATTCAGACTTTATTTTTCCCCCAGTCTGTTTAAGTGGGGGTTTTGTCCACTCTGTTTAACTTTTTGGGAAAATTCAGCTTTTTATTGATATAATTTCATGTGGCTCAGGGAAATAGAAGGCTTTTTAAAATGTCATTTTAATTTTATTGCAACAAAGGATAGGAATGATTAAAAGGTAAAAAAAAAAAACCCCACGAGCTGTGGGTACGTGATTTGATTTTTAATTATAAAAGACCCAATGCCCTAAGTCCCTTTAACCGGGATTTCCCAAAAAACCTTTGATTAAACTATGGGGTTTTAAAGTTAATAAACAAATTTTAAAGTTTTAGAAAAAATAGCAAAAAAAAAAAAATTTAAGAAAAAAAATTAATACAGGTGTTGTTTTGTGTGGGGTGTCTGTATTTTGTGCGTGCGTGCTTTGTGGGCAGGGGGTTTACGGGTCGATCTGGTGGGGCCCCCTGTTGTATCCCTGTGCATGTGTGGACAGCCAGGGGGGTGTGAGAAGCTCGGGGGGAAAGAGAGGCGGGGGGGGTGGGGTTAGAATCCCAGGGGAGGTATCAACAGCGAGCCTGCGGGGTTTAGTCCCGGGCCCCCTTTTGGGGTTTATTCCCAAAGCCCCAACGGGGGGAAAGACCCCCAATAGCAACGCTGGAGCATCACTCCCAAAAATACAAAAACATTTGTAGCCGGGCACAGACCCAAAAACCCCCCAGAGACATCCCCAGGTCCTGGGCTGCAATGGGGGAGAGGTTTCCTTCCTGCATTAAAACCCCATCACCCAAGTTTAAAGCATCAAAAAGGGTCCTGACACACAAAAACCCACACACACCAAAAAAAACAAACAAAAACGGCGCCCCGACCAAAAATAATTAAACTCGTGGGGGATCTCAACTAGAATAAACAAGATGTAAAAATACCAAGTTTGAAAATTTCAAAATTTAGAAAAAAGGTGGCTTTCAGCAGTTTTCCCTTGTCAGAAAACCCCAATTAGCCATGTCAGAAAAAAATTTTTTTAATTTAGCAAAAGTCTTACCCAGAGGCCCTTCATTTAGTGAGTGCATACATTATTTTTTAAAAATGGCCCCGTGGGAATAAAACCCCAAACCCTGGCTTTGAAAAACACCCTCCCCTTCTCCCAAACCTGAGCTACATCCTGCTGGCTTTCCCCCTCCCCTCCCCGGGGCCCAAATTTGTGCGCCCCCCCATGGGTCCCCCGGTTGCGGCCGGCTAAAAAACAGACCCTGGTTTTTAAACCCAGGAGCTCTAGTGGCACAGCTAGCATTTGCGTCCCGGGCCCTTAGCCCACTGCCCCACTCGGGAGATAAGATTTAAAAAACTTGTTTTAAAACCCAGGCCGAATACGGGCAGGGCGGGGCCACGTGCCCGGGTTCCCTGACCCGGGGGGCCCCCCTTTAAAATTTAGAAGAACCCAGATATCAAAAAAACATGGCAAAAAATCATGGAAAAAATGAGTAAAATTTGCAAAAAATTCGTTTTAAAAATACAAGTCGCTCCACCCCCATGGCGAAATGGGTAAAAATTTGGCGGGAAAATTAGCTTTTAAAAACTACAAGGTTTTTTTTCTGCCCAGGGCAAAATGGTTGAATGAAAGGAAAATTTATTTTAAAAGGGCCCAAATTGCAGTAAAAAAATGTGTTTTTCCTGTATTTTATAAAATTTTTCCCAACTATGAGGTTGGAAGATATTGTAAAATTTGTGAAAATTGAAAAATCCCCTTGAAAGGGAGCTTTTGGGAAAAGACCCCCCTAAAATTTTCACCCTTTTTGGGGGGATGGATTTTTGGGCCTCCCTTTGGTGCTTTCAACAGGCGATAATTGTTAAAGCCCAAAAAAAAAGAGAGTTCCAAACCCCCTATGCCAATCCCAGCTATTTTCTTTTTCCTCCCCCAAAACTCAGACCATTCCCAGACATTTCCTAGCAAAATTTTTGTTGAGAAATTGTTCTTTGCTAAGAAGTATTTTTGTTTTTTTTTGACCATTTTTTTTTAAAAAAAAACCCGAAAAGGGTACTTCAATGTTACCCAAAATGATTTGATTTTGGAGATAAAATTGTTGCTTTTGGGCCCTTTAAAACTTTTTTTCCCCCCAGCTGTAAAAAGGGGGGGCCACAAAAAGTTTTGCCTAGGGGGAAGTTGGACGGGCCCCCAACTAGGGCCTTTTAAAAGGCTGGGCCCCCGGCCCCTGCCACACCCCTTCCTTGTTTTTAAAGCCCAAAAGGGTTAAAGCTTGAGGTCTTGAGCACTAGCCCTTTGTCAGGGCAATTTTGCCACGGGCCGACAAAAGCTGGGGGAAACCCAGGTATCTGGCGGTTCTTGGTAGCCGCCGGCAGGGCCTGGAGCACACCCCGGGTTTCCCCTTTAGGAACGGGGGAAAAGAACAGGTAGGAAAGGGGCCCACGAAAACCCACAACGCCCCGGGGTTTATATTGGGGGGGGGGGGGGGGCAGGAAAGTAGTACAAAACCACGAACCCCCCGGTACCAGAGACAGGAAGCACCTAGAAAAACAGGGAAAACGTTTAGAAATCATAAAGATTCTACAATAGCCTACATTATAGGTGGAAAAAATGGGGAAATTTAGGAATACTTTTTGGGGGCCCCCCCGAAACCCAAAAATACAAGATTGCAATTTTTGGTGTTACGGTTTTTAGCACAGCCTAGGGTACAAACACATGCCTACTGTACATGAGGGTCCCCGTTTTTTTTTGGCCAAGGGGGGACGCCCCCAGTACCCCCCGAAAAAGCCCCGTTTTTTGTTATTTGGGTTGTGGTTTTTTTATTATTTTTACTTTAGTTTATTTGATAAATATTTTCCCCAATCTTCTTGAACTTTCATTGTTAGTTAAGGGGTTTTAAGTAAGCATTTCACGGTTAAGGTTACCTACACCCGTTGTATTCGACAGGGGACAATAAAGTTTTATTTGATTTGAGTAAAGGGGCCCAAAGGAAAAGAGGAGATAGAAAAATTTGGGGCCAACGATTTAGATGGAAAAGATGAAAAGGGTTGAGGGGCCCCCATCATATTTTTAAAAAATAAATACTTGTATATATTTGTTTTTTAAACCACAGACCTTTCAACCGCTCCTTCCGCCCTGAGCATTCGCAGGCCTGGGGACGGTTTCCTGCAGGGATCAACAACAGGAGTTCCCCCGTTGCGGGGGCCGAAGGGGGGGGGCGGGAGACCCCCTACCGGGGGTTTCCGGGGTTTATACCAAAGGAGCGCTCGAAAATACTGGGCCCGACAGGAGTTTGAGGGGTCTTTGGGGCTGACTGATGCTCTCAGGGGATCCGAGACTACCCGGGAGGGCCTGGGGGAAAATAAATTAAAAATGGGGGTATAGAAATATATAACGCCAAATATCTTTCCCGGGTTAATGGAAAAGGGTAAGACAAAATAACAAACAACCCGAAACTAACTGCCAAAAGAACGTTGTGATAACAAAAAAACGCGGGTTTTTTAAAAACAAAATCGGAATGTCTGAAAAAAAAAAGACGGGAAACCCGTGCCCGTTTCATTTACAAAAGGGGAAATTTTAAAGCCCGAAAAGAATGTTTTTTTGTTTGTTTCCCACCTCTGGGCAAATGTGCCCTACAATTTGGGAAAAACAGGTTAATTTTCGTTTTTTGATTTCACGAAAATTCCCCTAATTTAAATTATTTTTTAAAATTTTTTTTGAAGATTTTTAATAGAAAAATACATTTTCTTCCCCCCTCGCCTCTTCACACAAGCAGCAGGCCAACACACGGCAGCAAAAAGCAAAATTTGTTGAAGGTTTTTTTTTTTGAAATTTTTCAAAAAATAAATCTTTCCAAAAAGTTTGATAATTAAAGAACATAGAGATAGGGGTGATAACCTAAGTTTGATTTCACACAAACACACATCATTACCGTGGCAAAGCTGGGGAATTTAAAAACAACCCACAAAAGCACAAAAACAGGGAAACACACCATACCCTTAAGACACTTCCCCTAATATTTGGGCCTTTAAACCCCTTAAACCCCTGACCTAACAAATTTTTTAACTGAGGGGGATTTGGGAAAGTGTTTTGCCTTTTAAATATCCAATCTTTTTTGATCCCTAAATGTCCCAGGGTTTGGGAAAAAGTATCAAGGGGACCATAGAAATAGAATAAATAGAAATCTTTTGGGAAATTTTTAACCCCGGCAAATTTGGGAATGGTTTAAAATCAGGGTCACTCGCAATAGTGCCTGGGATTGGGGATTTCAAACATTCCATGGAATTAGAATGTTCCCTTCAAAATAAAGTTAACTGAGGTGGCCATTTTTTTTTGGGAAAGTTTAAATTTAGTTGGGAAACAAAAACACTTCCGCTTTTACTTACTAATTTTTCCAAGGACAATCGCAGGCTGCCAAACCACCCATTTTTCCCCTAATGGAAAGGGGGAACCTTTTTAAATTCCTTTATTTCATGGAGGGGATGTGGTTATGGTGTAGGAAGAAGTGTTTAAAAGGGGTTAAGGGAAGGGTTGAGGCTAAAGGGGGGTGGGTTGGGGTTTTGGGGAGAAAGGGGGTAGGGAAAGTGGTGTATATGTGGGGGTTTTGGGGAAGAGGGAGCGGACATAAAGGGTTCAAACATAAAGGGGGACTTCGATATTTAAAAAGAAATTTATTAACACACTTTTTTACACGATAAGCCCCTAGAGCTTAGGTTTTTCATCCCCCAAACAACACACACCACACCCCCACACACACACACCACACAAAAACAAACAACGAAACCAGAAATGGGACATTAAAGGGGTTCAATGTGATACATTTTGTGCGTGGGGCACGGGCACACCCCCACACTCCCCCTTTTAAAAACACTACTGTACAGCCCTTTCCCTTTAAAACATGAACGTTTATGGTCCAAACAAGGGAAGGGCATTCAGTGGGGAGGTTTGGAAAAGGGTTTAAAGGGGACAGGCCCCTGTAAAAAAAACTTTTTGTTTCAACTTAAAAAAAATGGGGTAAGTTTTTACCCCAATTTAACCCAAAATATAAAGTGTTGAAGTTGTCTACTATAAATTTTATCTAAAGGGTTTCCCCGGTTTTGTCAAATCAACTTGATAAATTGAGTAACATTACTCAGCTGGGTAACTCCAAAATTTTAAATTGAAACAGTAACGTTTTTGACAGGAGTGTGTGGAGAGGTATGGGAAGACATGATGGACTACAGGGGGTCATGGACCCTTTTTTACAATGAACCACAAAACGCATAGAGACCCGTTTTCCCCTTTACCCCCAAATGCCCAACCCATAAACTCCCCCCTCCCTCCCTTTCCCTCATCTCTCCTTCCGTCTCTGTCCATCCTCTCTCCCCCCTTTTTTTCTTTTTTTATTTCCCCCCCTCTTTTTATCCCCCCCAAAACCCCCCCCTTATCTTTTTTATTTGAGATCTCCAGCATCTCCCGGGTTGGGCTTCCTTTAAAACGGAGCCCGCAATGGTGGAGCCATTGGTCCAGACGAGAATGGGGGTGTCAAACTCTTTAACAGCTTCAAATTAAAAGCCTCACAGTTTGCCCCCCATGGGATCCAGCAACTTTTACAGAGGAAGAGGGGGGATGGGGGGTGGGCTCGGTTTAAGAAGGAAAACTATGCTGTTAAACCCAAACAGCGTGAAGTTGGTTTTCACCCACGCACCCACAAAGGCGCTCATGGGTCTACCTTCAGCAGCTTGCCCCTCTTGGATCCCGCGAAAGCAGGAAACATCTCCTCATACTTCTCTAGGGGAAACTATAAAACCAAAAAACAAACCCCACTTTTAATCACTAATAAGACAGGTGCTCCCCCGGTTTTAGTTGGAATAATATGAAGAATATGGTCTACTCTGGTGTTTGGGTTCAAAACAGAGAAAATTTTAAAAACTAATTTTAATGATAAAATAAAAAATAATAATAAACCTTTTCGTTGAGTTATCCCCTATGAAAATGGAGAGGGAGGTTTAAAGAAACCCCCTTTGGCATTTTTTACTTTAAAAAAGGGGGGTCCATGGTATTGGTGGCCACCTGACACACACACACACCATTACACACTTTGACATCCTCAGAGAGAGCCCATTAATTTCAGGGGGTTTTTAAAAAGCAGGCAAAACACACACAAACACACTGCCGTAGATCTCAATGGCTTTCGGAACGCTCCCGGAAACGCTGTAAATGGGCCCCCCTTTAGCAGACACTTGGTAGCAAAAACTGACAGAGAGAGGAAAAGAGACAGCGAGAGAAAGAAGGAACAGCACAGGTCCCAGTATAGGCCCTGGAGAACCCCTCATGACAACTCCCCCCGAACCCCAATCTATTGATAAAAAAATACTAAGTGGGATAATACAATAGCATTTTGAGTACGTTTCAGTAGTAGTAGAGGGTAGCTAAATGAATAGTATAGTATTTATTTTTACTAAACAACACCGGAGATTCCCCCTTTGGGTCTCCCCCCTTTTTTAATAATCGGGGTGGCCCCCATAGTGGGAATGCCCGGGGAAAAAGGAGGGCACAACATAAAAAAAATTTTCATAAGGGGTTGTTGGCTGTGGTTGGGTGTTGGTGCTGTGTGTGGTGTGTGCACTCGCGCTTGGGGTTTTGTTCCGTACCTTCTCTATGCCACCAGCTCAGACCATACCCTCGCAATGGTGATGTGATTTTTTGGGTGCGATAGTAAACTACCCTGGGAAACAAAATGTGGACGTTTGGACAGAGATGGAGAATAAAAATGTGATTGGGAACAAACTGAACGAATCATTGGGAAATAATACTGTATCAACCTTCCCTATGGGCGGGTTTCCCTTGAGATGTGGAAAAAAAACATAGCCCCCCTTAAACACCCAAAAGCACAATTGCCCCATAGAAAAGGGGTTTTAAGCAGGTTTAAAGATTTAGAGGGGGTTGGGTTTGAAAGGGCAAGGTTTGGGATTAGAGGTCAGGGCCCCAAGGGTTTGGGCTAAAGGCTTACCATGTCAGTGTAAAACCCATGGGTGCCCTTTAGACAGTTTTATAGCCTCTAAAAAGGAAAAAAGGGGGAAAGGGGGGAGTGAAATAGGGGAGAGAGGGAAAAAGAAAAGGGGGGAGGGGTAAGATGAAGGAAACGAGTAAGAGAGGTTAGGGGGCCCAAAAAAAAAGAGGGCAAAAGAGAGAAAAACACAGGGCCGAAGCATACTTGACCCAATATTTGGACTTAAAAAAAGGGGAGGGTCCAAGGTGCAGGGGGCTTTGCCCTTAGGGAGTCTAGGGGGTGGGTGTGGGGGGGTTCCCACCTGGGGTCAGCCTTCTTGAAGGGATTTCCCCGGCTTTGACGGAAAATGGTGGCCCGGCCCGTTTGTTTTGCAGTGCGTGGAGCGGGCCCCCCTGGGAGAACGCATTTCCCGCAGTACACACACACACAAAATTTAAATTATAATGTCTATTTTATGTGTTTTTGGGTTGTGGGTGTGGTGTGTGTTTTGTGTGGTGTGTGTGGAAACCCCCGGGCCAGTTTTGGCCATTTTTAAAATGTTGGGGTTTCTCGGGTACATCTCACATGCCCTCTTCTAAATTTGGTGACCCCCCTGAAAAAAAAAAAAAAAAAAAAAAAAAAAAAAAAAAAAAAAAAAAAAACCACCCACCCCACAAACACACACGGGTTAAAAACCTTTGGGGGATAAAGAGTATAGACCTGGACACCTTAGAATATGTGTTTTGGTTTTCTGGGTTTTCATTTAGGAGGATTCAAATATCCTTTTACTAAAGAAAATATAGACATTCATGAAAGAGCTGGCTTATCAAAAGTCAGGAAACCAAAAACTGTTTTAGAAAAAAGGCCTAAAGGAAGTCCCGAGAGGAATACTGTATGAATACAAAAAAATTTTTTGTTAATTTAAAACACAACTTTTTTACTCCTTATCACTACTAAAAAAAAAAGTTGTTTTGTTTAAAATCACAAGGGTTAATTTTTCATGATCAAAAATTTAAACAAAAGTTGTTTTTTTGAGTCCCCGAGAAATCAAAAAATACACGCATCATCCATTCATTTTTTTTAGGGTGCACGAAACCAACTCATCAAAAGGGGCCCCGGCGCATTTATCGCAATTGCTCGTGGGCCATTTTAAACCCCCGAAAAAGATGCCCCGACAGGTTGTCTCCCGGCGCATGCCCCCCCCAAGACCACAGCCCAAACGCATGCAAGTAACAAAGCAGCTAATTTTTAGTCTTATGGTAGCTAGTTAGCCCGGAGTCTTTTTTCTTTTGCTGGGGGTTTGCTTTCCCCAAATGGGTTTTAAAAAATTAAAAAGGGAAGGGCATGTTTTGTGAAAAAATTTACATTTACAGTGGGCAAGCTCCATTCCCGACAGGGTGATAAAATAAATTCCCCGCCCAAAAGGGGTGATTTAAAACAGGATGCTGCCTTGGGAAGGGGGTTTATAGGGAAGGCTCCTTGGGGGCAGATTAGGGGGCAAAGGTTCTTTATTTTTTTGGGGCAAAAAGATGGGGGAAAAAAATTTCCTTTTTGATTTTTGGGGGGGGGGAGGGAACATTTTGCCCCCGCAGGCTGACCCGATTTAATAGCAGTTTGAGGCTGATTTTTCAGGATGCTGCCTTGTAAAGGGTGTTTATAGGTAAAGTTTTTTGCAGGCAGATTTGCTGTCAGCGCTTTTTAAAGGCCGATGCATTTGGAAAACCCGAGGGAGTGTGCTTATTTTCCCCGGCAGGCTGACAGATTAATAGCGAGCCCCCAGGGCTGATAAATAGGATACCGGGCCTTTAAGGGCTTTTTCCCCTATGTAGGCCCCCTTGTAGAAAGCCTACAGGCAGATCCGGGCCCTTTTTTGCCCTGAGGATGTATTTAAAACCCGATCAGGGCCCGAGGAATAGAGGCACCCAATTTGTCATATAATAACGCAAAGAAAAGATTTAAAAACCCGGGTACAAGAAGTTAACCCATGAAAAACCCACAAGGCAGAATCCTGACTTATTAGCCTGTTTAAAGGTTTTCTTGAAAATTTATAGCTGTCGGAATGGGGATCACCCCCCTCTGTAAATTGAAAAAATTTAATGTCCCTTACAAATAACCTATCAGTTAGCAAGCTAACAACCAAACACAGATAAAAAGCAGCTAGCAAGCTAGCTAACAAAGGGGTACCTACGACAGCTGCTCGCTCAGAACAGCCAATGTTGGCTGCGTTATTGTTGCAGGGGAAAGAATGTTTGGGCCTGGGGGGGGAAAACACAGCCGGGGGGACAGGGGCCCTGTCAGGCATCATTCGGGTTAAATGCCCCGTGCTTTTTGCTAAAAGGGAAGGAACATTTTTGTTGCTTAAAATTCTAAATTAGAAACTGATAAAAAGCTGCAAAAAAAAAAAACAAAAAAACATGATGTTAGCATGAAAGTACCATCCCTAGTGTAGCAATCAATAAAAAAAGTTTTGGGTCTGATCCACCATTTGGGTCTGCTGCCTCCCGGGAAAACGTCAATTTAAACATCAAACGCCCACACTCCCATTATAAGGTTATCTTGTGATCTGAAAAACAACCTTTTTTTATGTGTGATCAGGAGATTCCCCTTTCATGACCAAAAGTTTTGTGGACACCTGCCGTCGACAATTCATTCCCAAAAACAGGGCCCTTTTAAAATGGAGTTGGTCCCCCCCCTTTTCTTTCTAAACAGCCTCCCTTTTGGGAAGGGGGTTTCCCCAAGATTTTGGAAAATTGCTTGGGGGGCTTGCTTTCCCTTTAGCCACAAAAGATTAGGGAGGTCAGCACTGATGGGGGCCCTAGGCCGAAAGCAGCCCGGGGCATTCCAATCATCCCAAAGGGGTTCAATGGGGGTTTAGTTCAGGGCTCTGTGCAGGCCAGTCAAGTTTCTTTAACCACCCCACCAAACCCCCCTTTTTATAAACCCGGGTTTTTGGGATTTGGGGGATTTTCATGCTGAAACAGGGAAAAGGGCCCCTCCAAATGTTGCACAAAATTTTGGGAAACACAGAACGTCTGAATGCATTTTTGAGTTGCGTTAAGATTTCCCTTCCTGGAAAATATGAGGCCAGCCCCCAACCAAAGAAAAAAAGCCCCAGACCATTAAAAACCCCCTCCAAAAAAAACTTTTCAGGGGCATATGTATTCAAAGCAGGTAGGTTCTCCGGGGGTCCACCAAACCCAGAATTTAAACCCCGGACGGGGAAAATGGTGAAGCTTATTTTATCACTCCAGGAACGCGTTCCCTGCTCCAGAGTCCAATGGCATGAGCCCTTTTCACCACTCCCAGGGCCCACGCTTGGCATTGCGCATGGTGATCTTAGGTTGGTTTCGGGTGCTCGGCCATGGAAAAAACCCCTTTATGAAAACTTCCCACGGGAAAAACCCCCCCCGTTATTGTGTGACGTTTGCTTCCCGAGGGAGTTTGGGGAAACCCGGGGGAGGTTGCAACGAGGACAGGCGGGTTTTTTCGTGGATGCGCTTCAGCACTCGGCGGTCCCGTTCTGTGAGCTTGTTTAGGCCTACCATTTTTACGGCTCAGCCGTTTTTGTTTCCCAGACGTTTCCCTTTACAATAAAAAGCACTTTAAATTGACTGGGGGAGCTCTACAGGGGAAAGGGAATTTTACAAACGGAAATTTTTGGGAAAATGGGATCTATGCCGGGGCCACGTTTAAAGTCATGGCTATACAGGGTTTAATGGGCATTCTAGGGAAATGTTTATTAGGGGATTGCATGTTGTGTGCCCCGATTTTAAACCGTCCCGCAAAGGGTGTGGGAAATAGCCCCAACCCCTAATTTTTTAAAGGGGGGTTTTATATACTTTTGGTGATGTAGTGGGAAATAATTTTTGATCTGAAAAAAACAAAGGGAAAGAATTATTAAATTTATACAGTATGTCCCTTTTTGGGCTTTGTACCCATTTTAATAGGCCAACTACCCTTTAATACGCGGTCCCACGGAAAGGGAATGAGCAACGAAAACTGGGGGGAAAAAAGTTTCCCTGGGGGACCATTTTCTGTCAGATGACCGGAACAAATCAGATCTTCTCCCCAAAGGGAGAGGGCCCGAATGCACAAACAGGCCGACATTCTCCCCCCCCCCTACTGAAATTTTACTTTTAAACCCCTTTTCCATTTTTAAAAGGCCTAACCAACCACAAACAAAATCACCAATACCTCGCTATTTTTTGGGTCCAAGTCCCTGCAAAGCATCCGGGCCCCCCCCCGCCGTGATTTAAGTTTCTGAAAAATTTGCGTGTTTATGACTTGGGACAAGAAAAACCCGGGGATCTATCTCACCCCCAAAATACCCCCCAGGAACGAGCCGGAGGGGTTTGAACCCTTTTGTCGGCTTCCGCCCTCAAGCACGCCCCCTTTTCTTTCCCGGAGGTACCCTCGCTGATTGGGGTTGGGGGTGGGCGTCGACAAGGTAAAAACAAAAATTTTTCCGGAGAATCCCTTTTTCTGAGATGGGTGATGCGGGGAGAATTTCCCGGGGGTATGGGCTATTTTTTCGATTTCCCCCAGACAGTCTTGGTGCGGGAACCCCCACTAGGGTGGAGAAAATTGCAAGTTGAAACCCAGTTTCGATTTTTTAAAAGTACGAACATACTGAAATTTTTTAATTTTTTTGCTAGCCCTTTTAAACAAGGGGTTTTTGTATAGATAAATTTATACAAAACTTAAAAAAAAAAACTATGTATTTGGGATTTTTTTTTGCTATTTGTAGGTTTTCCCCTGCAAAGAAGCGGAAAATTTCCCCAAAATTGCGCCCCAAAACAAAAAAAATTTAAAACAGAACCAAACACCCAAAAGAATCCAAAAAGCGACGTTTTGTTAACACTTACTATAGCCAATATATGGTTTCTATATTCGGCCCTTTGCTAGTTAAGAATATCATTTCACATTTTGTCATTAAAAAAGCGTAAACCAAAAGAGGGATTATTAATCTGTAAAGTTGGGCTTTAGAGGGGATTCGCTTCCCCGCCCCCAAACAACTCCCGGGGGAGCAGCAACATTGTCCCTTTGTTTTAGCTAACCCTAGCTGTAGCTTTAGCTTTTTCCCCAAATAGCAGGTGAGGTAGTGAAGTTAGGGTTAAAAGGGAAGGGGGGGGAAAATTTAGCGTAAAATTTTGAGTTAGCAGCTCAGATGACCTAAGTTAGCCTTTTGTTCACCCCCAAAATAAACCCGCTAGCATTTAATTGATTTTTCCCAGTCAATTCCCCTATTAAACTAGTTTTGGTTTGCGAGGTTAAAATTTTTTCGGGATTAGTCGGTCCGCAAAAAAAATCTCCCCCGCCCCAAAAACTACAAAAAAAAAAAGGTAATCCTTTAGATTCTGTTCTTCTCCCAAAAAGGCCCCTGGGGCCTGAAAAGGAAGCGCATCTTTTTGGGCTGTATTCCCGAAAGTTTTTAGCCGGAAAGTCCCGGAGGTCCAAAAAAAGGGGTTTTCGCATTCACAATTTTGTCGGTTTCAAGAGTCTTTTTAGTTTGACTTGTACAATTTATTTACCTCCGCCCCTAAAAGGGGAACAAAATCCAAACCTTTTTAACAATCACTACTTCAGGATCCCTCAACTGATTTAACAAAACTTTCTGCGGCTGCGGAGCATCCATTTTCCATTTCTTCCTCCCCTTTTCAAATTTTTTTTTCCCTTTGCTATTGGGACTGCCCTGCATAAAGGGGACCTGGGGGGACAGCCCGGATTTTCTAATTCGACCTTTTTTCACCCTTTACAGGGAAAAAAAAAGAACGGGTATCAACTGACTCTTCCCCAACTTTCCGTATTTTTTTTCCCTTTAGAACACCCTTCAGTGGGGCCAAAAAATTTTTAAAATTTTTGGGCACTGCAACAAATTGTTACATTTAAACCTCGTTTTTAATACAAATGGGGGGAAAAAAGGGTTTAGTAGCCAAAAAATTTTGCAATTCTCCCACTTAAAAAAAATGAGAGAGGCCTGTAATTTTCATCAAAAGGTAAAACGTCAACTTGAAAGACAAAATTTAGGAAAAAAAATCCAGAAAATCAAATTGTAGGGTTTTTAAAGAAATTTTTTGCAAATTATGGTTTAAAAAAAAGGAAAATTTTGGGCACTACAAAACAAGCAAAATTTTTGGCTCTCACAGACCGGGGAAATTTTCTTAAAAGGCTCTTGTCCCCTCGTTACCTGTATTAAAAGGAAAACCCGTTTTAAGTTTTTATCAGTATAAAAAAACACCGTTTTCCCCCCAAAACCCCCAAACCAAAGGGGGCCCCACTCCCAAAACTTTTCCCCCCTTAAAAAAGGAATAAGACCCAAAAAAGGTTTTTTCAAAAAAAAAAGGAAACCAGAAACAAAATTGTAGACCTGCACCAAGGGTGGAAAACTGAATCTGCAAAAAGGTAAGGGAGATAAATAGGAAAAAAGCTTTGGGTTTAAAAAATCAACGGGGAGCAATTATTAGGAAATGGAAGACCTACAAACCCCTGAAATCGCCCCTTTTCTGGGCTCCACGCCCAAACTCACCCCCTGGGGGGCAAAAGATACAAGAAAGGGGAGCAAAAAAACCCCCGAACCACAAGGGGGGGCCTAGGGAAGACCTGAAAAGAGCTGGGACCAAAATAAAAAACCTTTCCATCAGTAACACACTACGCCCAGGGACTCAAATCCCGCTTGTTTTCCAGAAGTGGCCCCCCCGCTTAAGCCAGTACATGTCAGGCCCGTTGAAATTTGTAGGTGCATTTGGGTGATCCCGAAGAGGATTGGGAGAAAGGCATAGGTTTAGATGTAAAACCAAAAATTTAAATTTTTGTTTAAAAATCAAAACCCTTGTGTTTGGGGACAAAAAAGGGGGAAATTGCATCCCAAAAAAAACCCCTACCTACTGGAAGCAGGTGGGGAAACAAACAGTTTGGGGTTTTTTTTCTGCAAGGGACCAGGACGACTGACAGGGAAAGGAAAAAAATTTAATGGGGCCCCTGTATTTGAGATTTTGAGTGAAAAACCCCCTTCCCTTTGCAAGGGCATTGAAGATGAAACGTGGCTGGGTCCTTTTAGCATGCCAAAAGGGGCCCCAAACCCCAACCCCCCGGGGAAAAAGAAGGGGTGGCTTAAAAAGATTCAGGTCCGGGGTGGGGTAGCCGTCCCAACTCAACCCCAAAAATAATCTTTGGAGGGAGTTTAAAGTCCCCCCAAAAATCACGCTCTAGAGGAGATTTTGCAGGAGGAATGGGCCAAAAAAACCCCAAAAGGGGTGGAAAAAAGTGAAAACCCTTTCAGAAAAACCCTTTTTACCGGGGTCATGCCCAAAAAAGGGTATATAAAAAAGTAAATTTAGAAACTTTTGTTATGGACCAAATACTTATTTTCCCCCATAATTTCAAAAAATTCATTAAAAAAACCTACAATGTGAAATTTTTTGGATTTTTTTTTTCCCTTTTTTCTGCAAGTTGACGGGTACGATGGGTGAAAAAATTTAAAGGTCCTCATCTTTTTAAGGGGAGAAACACAATGGGGGCTGAATTTAAAAACTTTTTTCCCCCCTGTACTCAGCTTTGCCCTGTCGGAAGAGATTCTTAAAAAATAACAAAAAGCACCAAAAAAGGGTTTCCCCCTTTTCCTTTAAACACCCATACGGTTCAACGACGCCCCCACTACTTCCCGGTACCTTTTGCTTAGTTTTTTAGGGCCCAATTTCCACCGCAAAGCCAGAGATGAAACCTTTTACCGGTGCCCCGGGTTTAGAAAAATTTAAAACTTTTACTGAATTCCCCCCAAAAAACAGTGCCCCTTTCATTTTTTTCTTCAACACGCAAAAAAACACCATACCAACCCCGGGGCACTTTTACTAAACCCTTTCCCCGTGCGGTTTTCCCAAAAACACACCCTTTTTCCCGAAAAAAAACAACAAGGAACAAAGGGATTATTAACCCCGGGGAAAACCATTAAAAAATTAGCCCGTTTTGCTCCAATTTCCCCCAATCTTCCCGTTTTTCCCCAAAAAGTTTGGAGTTAGGATGCCCTTCAGAACGGATTTCCCCAATTTATCCCCAAACACCGAACCTCTTATTTTATTTCGGGTTTTTCTCCCCTTTATTTCCCGGGTAAAAAATTTAGTGGAAGGGTTTTTGGGACGGCCCCCTTGCAGAGGGGGCAAAGGGGGGGTGGAGAGGAGGGGGGGTGGGAGGGGGGGAGGGGGGTTGGGGGGGGGGAGGGGAAGGGGGGGAGGGGGATGGAGAGGAAGACCAGGAGGGAAACTCCAACCCCCCAAATGCTAAAGAAAGGGATGGGGGAACACACACACACGGTTTGCCTGGTTTGAGGTAAGGGTCAGGGGAGAGGTAAGAAATAGCCCCCCAAATAGCCCCTAAATATTCCTTAACCCCTCAATGATTTCCCCCTTTGGGTTTTGGGGCAACACTTACTGCCATGGTGGGGGCTTCCGTATCTCTTTTTCTTGCGTCTCCTAGGGGTCTTCCGTCCCCGTGTGTCTAGACCACTTGGACAGACCCGGGCCCTTTTAAAGGCGGGCCCTTCTTCACGAAAAGGGAGGTTTTGTATCAGGGAGGAGAACGGTTTATAATAATGGGGAATGGCGAAAAGGAATTTTCATCAAACACATGGAAAAAAGTGTTTGATGTTTTGATACCGTTTCCCCAAATTTTTCCACCCCACCATTTCCCCAAAACCCGTCCCTCAATTTTCGGGGGTTTCCCCCAAACCTGGGGTATGTGTGTATTGGGCTATATGCCTATTTTTTTTAATGAAAATTTAAATTTTGGTTGTTTTTCCCGTATGAAAGGTTTTGTAGAGAGTTTCCGTTTGGAGAAGATCAAAGGTTTTTTAAAAAGTACTTCACCTCAAAAGATACACCTTTAGACAAAGTAAGATGGAAAAAAAAAGAGTTTTCAGACATTGTTTTTAAGGGTCTGAAAATTTGTAACCTTTTGGGAGCAGGGAAAAAACTTTAAATTTGTGTGGTTTTGTGTAGGATGGGGAATTTGGGTGGGGGAGTGTGGGTTTGGGGAAAGGGGCTGGTTGAGGATAAAGGGGGTTTTGGATGGGTCGCCGGACCGGCCCCCAAACGCTGAGGGGAAAAACCAGAGGGCCACCCCAACTGTTGGGGCCCCGCCCTACACCAGGTACACACACACACACACACAACTTCATGAAAAGGAGTTGTTTCTAGTATTTTTAAAGTGTTTTTTGGTTTTTCAGGTTTTTAAGGTTGGGCGGGAGAGAAAACCCCTTTCAAGTTACGGGGAAGGGGTTCCCGGGGGAGCCCCACCCCTCATTTAAAATACCACACATTTAGCGCCAGGTAAAAAAACAGCCCCACTCTTTTCTCACGCTCTCTCTGACAGTTTTTTTTAGGTTTTTATAAAATGTGTTTGTTCAGGCTTTTTAACTATTTAGCCATTGACAGCCCGAGGATGTGCGTTTTGGGGAGTGGGTTTTGGGCGGTTGGGGTGTGTAGGGGGAAAAGTGGTCCGTGCAGCAAAAATCAGACCACTTGCACACGCTTTGGGTTCACCCCGCTCCGGTGCTCACACCCCCACACACTCAACCCCCGCCCACGGGAAGTTCACCCCGCCCCCAAGGGAAAAACACCACTCACCCTTTGGCCCCCAGCCACTTTTACCACAACCTACATTGGATTTAACCACAGGCTGTGTGTGTGTGGGTACGTGGCTGTGCGTGTTTTCTTAAATGTGTGCAGCCCAGGGTGCCAGTGTTTCTTCGCCCCAACAGGAGCTCCCCTCTCACCCCAGGGATGGCGAATAAAGTAATAAAATTATTTATCTGCAAAACATAACTACCAACCCCTTTTTAGATCCCCCAACAGTATAGGGTATGTAGGGGTCTGTGTCTGGGGTGAGGGCTTGGGGTTCATCAAGGTGTATGGGCTGGGGGTCGTGTGTAGGGCTAGGGGTCGGACTAGGGGTGGGGGCTGGGGGGAAAAGGGTTTTAAGGGATGAGGCTTTTGAGCAAACTATCCCCATGGTGCCCCGGGGTCCAGGAGATGATTGGGGGGAGCAGAGGGGGGCGGGCGGACCCCCGGACAGTGGAATGTACGCCTCTGACCTTGTGACAGTGCTTCCCCGGAGACCACTGTATATTATGGACAGTCAGAGTCAGCCAAAACGGTTAAAAAAAACACAAAACACCCCCACACACACAAAACAGTTTTTTAACATCACGACTGTCTGAGTAATTTTGAGGGGTTTTAGGCGGGAGCAGGGGGAAGGATAAGTGATGTTCCCCTCTACCGAGGGCCAACTCCGTCAGCAACTCTAAAGGTAGTGTAGGTCTGTTATTTTGAGTTGTTACTCATGTTATGGGGAGCCGAAGGCCCAAAAAATGAAATGTTTCAAATTTCGTGGAAAAAAGTTTGTTCTTAAGGTCAGAAAATAAAGAGGGGAGGCAGGGGGTCTGGGGGGTGAACGGGATCGGGGGTAGAGTTCTTTGAAAGGAGCGTCGCCATCCAGGAAAAAACATAGCCAAACCTGATCTACTGAAGTCATGTACAGTAAGACACAATCAAACACGAATACTATCTCTATGTATGTACTGACTCTAGAGGCTTGAATCTATTGTGGTGGGATGTGACTTGTCTTCCAGCTCCTTGTTCCCGCCTCTACGGCCACCTGGGGAGTAAGCCTTTCCAGGGCCATGTTGTTTTTAGCTAAGCTGTGGCCAGTTTTTAAAAAATTTTGGGTTTTTTAAAAAAAAAGGGGTGTGGTTTTTTTTGTTTGAAGCTAGAAAAGCAGGCCTGCCAGGGTGTTTGGAGGCCGTCAGAAGCATGGTGATAAGAACAGGATCCCGTCAGAGGAGACCCCCCATAACTGGTGGGGAACCTGGCTGGGAAAAATCAGATGCTACAGGTAATAAACACACACTTTACACACAGCCCAAACCCCAAACCGCCCGGGGTTTTTTCTGGGGTGGTGTGGGGTGGGGGGTGGTTGTGGTGGGGGATGTTTTTGGGCTCCCCGGGGTTAGTTTGGGGGGAAAAATACCTCCGGGCTGGATCTTGGAAAGGGGGGTACGCACTGGAGGGTGGACCTGGTAATAGGAGCAAGGTGGGGGTTTGTGTTTTATCCCAACATCATATCCCAACTGTCAAAAATTCAACAAATATCTGTGCCCTTTTTGTGTGTGTGGTGTCAGGGGTGTGCTGTATAGATGGGGTTTGATAAGTGGGCCCCAGCAGAAGGCGTTACTAGAAGCCCTGGAGCAGCAGACCATCAGTTGGCAAAAGGTGGGCTGGTTGTTCCTTACCGCAGGACCTCTGTTATGCGCTGCTAACCCTGGAGGACACACAAAGGGCCCAAAACGGGCTCCGAAAACCCAAGTAAATACATTTTATTTTTTAGCAATGCTGAAAAGTAGGTAAAGTTTACTTATTTTGTGTATGTGTGTGGATTGGGGAGTGCCCCCGCGAGGTTTTTACGGGTCTTTCCCTATTGGGTGGTTTCCGGGTGAGTCACAGGGCCGCCGGCTGTCGGAAAAAAGTCAGGCCGTCAGGCAGGGAAGGGGGTCAGGGGGGCCCGGGGTTTTCACGGGGAGACGACCATAAATCAAGAGCTCACTGCGGAGCCCCCCCGGACCACCCTGTCTGACCGGCTCAGGTCCCCCACACACAAAAAAAAAATCCCAAAGTATTTTCCCAATTATAGGGAAATTTTTGACAGGGGGTCCGTCTTTTGTAAGGTGGTCCGGGGAGGGGTAGCCCCCATCCCCCACCCCTCGGAAAAATATGTGGTTACCTCGCCGCATTTTTCATCCCTCGCCTCTACCGCCGCTCCCAGACGCCCCCGGATTTCTCCTCCCCCTGCGCTCACACACACACCCTGTCGACGCCACACCCAAATCACCACAGTCAGCGAGCCCCTCATCCGCCCACAGAGGTATAAAAAACACATACTCAAAAACCCACGTCTTTTGATTTTAAAACCCCTAAAGTCTCTAACATGCCCACACAGAGGTGACCTGTCCCTGATCCTGCTGTGTGTGTGTGTGGGGCCGGGGCGAAGCGGGAAGCTAGAGAGACAGCACCAAGAGTGACGTGAAGACGTAGTGGAATCATAAACACAGGAAACACATATCCCACATACATTCCCCTCGTATCTTTTTGGACAGTAAGCTAAAACATTTAATTGGCTCTATACTCTACCTTTTTGGATTGAGATAAATGTTTTATATGAGGGACAGTACAGAATGCCCCTTTCGTTTTGGGGGTATTTCCATACATATGTTTTCCGTTAGAAATGAATGTACTTGGTATCTGCCCATTTGAAGGTGTCATAAGTTTTTTCGACAAATCACGATAGGTTACATAAGGGGTACATAAGTCACTTATTGTAAATAAAAACAAAAGTTTCAAAAACACTTGTACTTAATATGGATGCTCCCATGAGACAGTAATAGAATAAACCGGAAATAATGATGATGAGTAATTTACAGATGACAGAGATCAGCCCCAAAACATGGAGGTGTTTTTTTGGGGGGTTAAATTTTATCCCTCTAAAAATTTCTTTATCATTATTCCGTTTCTTCAGTTTTCCCGTAACCCGGGTGCATCCACTTTAAGTGAAGTTTTTTTAAGAAACATTTTTCTATTTTACAATAAAATGACTAAAAAAAGGACAAAAACTTATTTACCTTTTATTCTAGGGGCTAACATAATCTGAAAAAAACCCAAAAAAACTGCAAATGCATAAAAAAGTTTGTAGATCAAAAGCTTGTAGTCTTGCTGCTAGCAATATGGGACCAAATACTAAATTTTGGACTAAAATGCTACACTATAAGTGAATTTTTTTCAAATACTTATGATACCTTCAAATGGGGGGACTAGAAAAAGTGCTTTCATTTAAACTTTAAAACAGATTTAAAAATACCTTCAAAAAAGGGAAGTTCTGTGGGGGATTTTTGGTTTTGGGTGGAATGTGTATTTTGTCGGGTTGTTGTCAGTCTGAGATACCTTCCTGTGGTAGTGGGGGTTTGGGACTTTGAGGGTCGGTCCGGGTGTTGGGAGAGTCAGCTTTCGGCTGCCAAGAGTTTTACATGGTAAACAACCCCAGTCAGGCACACACACCAGTTTACGCCCTACAAATACGCCAGCCTGGCCAAGGCCCCTAAATACAGGTAACACCTACACACCCCTTTGTCGTTTTTCGTTTACGGCCGTGTTATTTTTCAGGTTTTGGAATAAAAAGGGGGTTTTTTTTTGGGTGTTTTGAAAATTTTGCTGATTTTGAAGGTTCATCAGTTCTCTGAATAAACAGGGCCCCGCAAGAAAGGACACAGACAGACAGCTACAGACTATAAACACACAAACATAATCAAAAGCCCTGCTGTTATTAAATTTATTGTGTACCCGTAAATTCTTCCCAATACTGATTAAATATAACTTTTAATACATAATAATTAAAAGTTTTGAATAATTTGCCCAATTTTAAAGTTTTTTTTAATTTTGACTATTGCTTGGGCAAATCTTAACATTTAACGCTCTGGAGACGAATGGGGGTAAAAAAAATAATTATAAATATTTGAAGTTTTGGTAAAAAAGTAAATGTTAAAAAATTTGGAACAACTGGGTTTGCGACTCCTTTTGATTGCGCTTAGAGGCCACGCGAGGCGCTTTTTGTTCAGCTGGGCGCAAGTCGGGTTTAAGGTTTTACTGGTGGCAGGCGTGAAATAAGAAAACTTTTTGCATTGAGAAAAAGGGGAGACGGGTAGTGGTAACAGAAGCACCGAAGCCTAAAGGGTTTACCACCTGCATTGTGGGATAAATTACCCAAATTATCACAACTAGCTTTTTTTTAAAATCGGGGTTCCCCAAAACCGGTCCGCCGTTTTCCGCGCTTTTTTTAGACGTCGGGTTTTGGTGGATTACCAGGATACAAGCGTTTTGGTCATTTAAAAACAGGGTTTCCCAAAAGGGGGGCCTGGGGCCCCCCCGGGGTGCAAAAAAAACCAAAAACGTGCACCCGGGGTTTGGGCCCGGCCCGTTTTGGAAGCCGTCTTTTAAGTGACCGAGACGGTATGTCGGGTGGATCCCCCCAATAACACGAGTCGTAAAACGTGGGGAAATAGGAGAAAACGGAAGACGTTGGCATGATGGCTAGAGTGCGGTTGATAAAAAGGGAAACAGGAAAAATTAAACCAGCGGGGGGGGTGTTAAAACAGCTGTGGTTGAAGAGGAGTACAGAGGTTAGTTTGAAAACGCGTGTTGTTCGCGATTTTTTTCTGGCGGGGGGCGCGAGGGCACGTAACAACGTGGCGCGCTGGGAGGAAAAGTGTTTTGGGGCCAAATTTCCTCGCATGGCGGCAAGCAGCAGACCGGGTGGTGTGAGGGTAGAACTGAAGTTGCTGGAGACTCAAAAACAAATTCCCCCTCAGTCGCCAGGGTGAGCTACACACAATCCACACACACTTTCCCCCAACCTAACGACCCCAGGGTTTGGGGCCCCCGCGTAAAGGGTCCCCCCAAAAGCGTCACCCGATCCTGTCCCCCGAGAGGCCAGAGAGGACGGGAGTAACGACCCCCGCTTTAAGTTTTTCCTGGGATCCCTTTCTCGCCCCCCCTCTCATCTTCTCCGGGTTTTGAGGTTGTTTCCCGGGGAGTTCTGGGGGGTCCCCAGGGGGAGGGTTTTTGTAGGGGAAAACCCCCCGGACCCCCCACCCGATGCCCAAAACTGGAGGGGCCCAGAGGGAAACCACCCAGCCAGTGATGACTACCTACCGGGTCAGGACTGTTCAAGTTAAAGAATGGAGGTCGGTGGTGGAAAAAGTCGTAGTCTTGGCAGATTCTTTGGTTTGTGATGTCTGTGAGCAGGAAGTTGCACCGTGTAGGCTAAATTACCCCTTTTGTTGAGTCTACTTTTAGGGTTTTCCCCTTGCTGTCATTTTCCCGTCATGCAGTTTTAAAGACCGAAAGAAAAACACATTCTTAGCATATGAACAAGCACATTTTTGCACTAAAATAGCAAAAAAAGTGTTTTTTACTTTTTGGTGTGTGGTTCAGTATGAGAACCCGTGGGCCTCCCCAACCGCTGTTGTGGTCGGGATCGCATGGTCCAGTCCTGGGAGTCCCGATAATGAGCAAAAATTTAAAATTCCCCTTGGGCTTGCTTTGGCTGGGTTTACTGGTTTGGGACACACGCCCCGCCTGCACACACATATTTCACCTTGAAAGCAACAGACCAAAAAAAAGTGGGCACATTTTTTGTGAACATTTCTTTCCCAAAAACATGGGGATTTAATGAAGTTGGTCCCCATTTGCTGTTTTAACACCTCCCCCTTTTGGGAAGGATTCACAGTTTTGGAACATTGTTGGGGGACTTCTTCCCTTCAGCCACAAGAGCATGTGGGTCGGGGAATGTTGGGGGATTTGACCTGGCTCGCAGCGGGTTTTCCAATTTTCCCCGGGTGTTGCAAAAAAAAGTATTTTTAAAGCCCTTTTTACCCAGCAGAGCACAAAATGCTATACAGAAACCCCCCCTAAAACCCCCCCAGCAAGCAATGAGATGTAAAGCACAGGGAGGAAAACCCCTAGAAAGGCAGAAAACCTAGGAGGGAACCCCGGGTTTTTAGGGGGGCCTTCTGGCTGTCCGGGGTGGGGATTAAACGTACATGGCCATTAAGGCCAGATTTTTTCTTTCCCAAAATGTTCAAACGTTTCATAAAATAATAATCACAGGGCGTAGAGGGGTTCAAAAAAGGTCGTTATCAGGAGTAAATGTTGGCTTATAGGGGCATTTGATTTTGAAATGCAGGGCGGTAGAGAAGTGAGTTAAAACAGCAGGGCTGGGACAAGGGAGCACGTCCGGTGAACAGTCAGGGTTCCTAGCCAAAAGGCAGAGAGTTTAAACTGGGGGAAACAGCACGACCGGGGGACTGGGGACACAAGGGGTCATCAGGCCCGGGAGTCCCCGAGCATGGCCTAGGGCTCTCCTCCGGAGGGGAGGGAGAGAGATAAAAAAGGGAGCTTTCTTAATTCACCAGGGAACCCCATAAACAGGAGAGAAACCAGAAAAACAGAGACCCTAGCCCCCCGACATAGAAAGCAGCATAGAACTGGAGGCTAATGGTTGAGTCAGGGGGCTCTACCTCAAGTTCTTCCACACCGATTCAACAAACATTTCGCATGGACCGCTTGGCACGGGGCATTGTCATACTGAAACAGGAAAATGTTGCCACAAAGTTTGGGAAGCACAGAAGTCTAGAAATTTATTTTAGCTGTAGTGTTGAGTTTCCCTTCACTGAAATAAGGGGCTTAAAAAAAAACCATGAAAAACAGACCCAACCCTTATTCCCCCCACCAAACTTTAAGTTGGCACTATGATTGGGGGAGGGAGGTTTTTCCCCGGCTCCGCCAAAACCCCGTTTGTTCGCGGACTGCCAAGGGAAGCGTGATTCTCCCCCAGAGAAGCGTTTCCAATGCCCAGAGTCCAATGGTTTGCGTTTACACCATCCCGCCGCGGCTTGGGGTTGCGATTTTTGATTTAGGGTTGTGTGCGCCCCCTTGGTAATGGAAAACCCATTTTTATGAAGCTCCGAAGTACAGTTCTGTGTGACGTTGCTTGTGTGGCTCCCTGGCGGGCGAGCTTCGTTTCTCCTAGACTTTCCATTACAGTAACAGACTTACAGTTAAACCCAGGCAGCCCTTAAAGGGAAAATATTTTACGAACTGCTTTTGGTAAGGGGTATCCTATGACGACCTGTTTTAAAGTCACGGTCTTTAGTAAGGCCCTTCTACTGCCAATGTTTTTTCTATAGAGATTGCATGGCGGTGCTTGATTTTTTTAAAACCTGTCACAACGGGTGTGGGGGAAAAAGTCGAAACACTAATTTTAATGGGGTCCACATTGTGTGTGTATATAACACATACAATATATTTTTTAATACACATACAGTGGGGAGAACAAATATTGTACACTGCCGATTTGCGGTTTTCTATTACAAAGCATGTCGAGGCTGTAATTTTATCATAGTACAAAAAAACCAGAAAACCCAATGTATGATTTTAAAAATTAATTTTCATTTGATTTCATGACATAAGTATTTGATCACCTACAAACCCGTAAAAATTCCCCCGGGTCTCACGACCTGTTAGTTTTTTTTTAAGAAGCCCCCCGTTTTCCCCTCATTACCCGTATTAACTGCACCCGTTTTAACCCTTTTTCCTGTAAAAAGACACCTGTCCCCAAAACCTCAATAAAAAAGACTCCCAAATGCCACAAAGGGCCAAGACCGAGAGCTGTGTAAGGACACGGGATAAAAAATTTTAGACCTGCAAGGGGGGGATGGGCTACGGAAATAGGGAAGAGCTGGGAGAAGGCAACAACCCCAATTTTAGAAAAAGGAAGAAGTTCAAGGACGGAACACCCGGGCTGGGGGGTCCCTGAAAAATCTACTCGGGGGGCCTGATCAGGGAAAAGGGGGGTCAGCCCCGAAAAACGGGGGACCCGATCAATGACCTGAAAAGCGCTGGGGCCAAAATCTCAAAGAAAAAATTAGTAACAACTACGCCGTCAGGATTAAAATCCCGAGCGCACGCAAGGCCCCCCGCTCAAGCCGCGCATGTCCGGCCCGCTGAAGTTGCCAATGACCATCTGGATGATCCAGGGAGGAATGGGAGAAGGTCATGTGGTTGATGAGACAAAAAAAAGCTTTTGGGGTTTAAACCCACTCCCGGTTTGGAGGAAGAAAAAGAAGGAGAGACAACCCCAAAAACACCATCCCAAAAACCCTGAAGCATGGAGATGGGAAACATAATTTTTGGGGGTTTTTCGCAAAGGGAAGGACGACGCCTATTGAGGGGGGATGGATGGGGCCTTATGCGAGTTTTTTGGCCAAACAACCCCCCTTTCCCCAGTAAGAGCATGAAGATGGGGCGTGGTGGGGCTTCCCGCAGACAACGACCCGAAACACACAGCCGGGCAAATAAGGATGGCTTTGTAAGAAGAAACTCAGGCCCGGGTGCCTAGCCAGTCCAGACCTGAAAACCCAATAAAAACACTTTGGAGGGAGCTGAAAGTCCTATTTCCAGCGACAGCCCCGAAAACCCAAGGATCTGGAGAAAGGTTGTTGGAGGAGTGGGCCCAAAAAACCCGCTGCATGTGTGCAAACCCGGGCAAGAACCCACAGGAAATGTAGATCTCGAATTGCAAAAAAAGGTTTTTTGTACCAAAAATTAAATTTTTGCTTTTTTTGAGTTCAAATCTTTGTCAGCAAAAAAATGCAAATTTTTAATTTCTTTTAAAAACATACAATGGATTTTTTTGGATTTGGGGTTTTTGTTTGTCTCTCACAGTTTAAATGACCCTTTATAAAAATTACAGAACCCCCAACATGCTTTGTAAGTAGGAAAACCTGCAAAATCGGCGGTACAAATACTTGTTCTCCCCCTGGGTTTGGGGGGTGGTTTGGGGGGTGTGTGATATATATATATATATATACACAACAAAATTATATTAATTAACACACATACAGTGCTATGAAAAAGTATTTTCACCCTATCTGATTTCCTATACTTTTTTTATTTTGATATGAAGTTTCGATCTTCAAAAAAAAACCTAATATTTGATAAAAGGGAACATAAGTGGCAAATAACACAAAAAAATTAATTTTTATTTTATAAACAAAGTTAGCAAACCCCAAATTCCCCTGTGTGAAAAAAAAT